>VDFB02391518.1:0-183436 GCA_007258455.2 Sequoia sempervirens
ATATAATGTGCTTAGTTGATGAATTTCTGATATTGTAAGCTGTACAGTAGTACTGTCAGCATCATTTAACATTCCCGCAATTTCTCTATGTTTGTATTGCCCACTGAACAAGTGGAAGAGGCTGGCTTGCCGCCTATTTCTGTTTTGCATTGTAATTTCCTTAAGTCTCTACCAAATGGTCGCCACTTATCCATCACGGATTGAGTAGCACATACTTGGTGTTGAGCTCTTTTCAGTATTGCAATAGATAGGGATCCTTTGACCGAATGCTCGTCGTTCACCGGCGCATCTCTGGTTAGAGTTCTTATTCAGCAATTTTCTTTGAGATCCTCTGACCAATGCTCACACCTTGCCTTCATCGGGATCCTGGTGTACATTCTGGTTAGAGTTACTTTCTGCATCGTTTTGGTTTATGCTAACCTTAACGGGTGCATGTTGCATTGTAATCTTTTATGAAAAAACAAAAAAAAAATTGGTCCGGTTCATTACAGTGGTATCAGAGCCATGATTCTGCCAACCTGTGCCCAACAGTGACTCAGTGGTCAGATGAGTGACAGTGATTGCAGATACTTCACCAGAGGTCAGGCCAGAAGACAACAGATACAGCTTCCGTCAGTGCCAGAAGCAGATACTTTTTCAGAGGCTTTGAGAGAAACAGGGTTAGCTGTGGATACGGGTAAAACAGTTGAGAACATGTCAGACAATCTTAGGACAGCCATGGAAGAGAAGGATGCAAGGATGGAAAAGAAATTTGATGGGATGATTGAGATGATGTCTCAATTACTTGCTAAAATGGATCAGCAAGCTACTCAGAACCATATTCCGAATCAAAACCATGCTACAGGAGAAAGCGGTGGTGTCAATGGAAACAATGGGAATAATGGAAACAATGGTAATGGAGGTAGTAGAACTATTGGACAGCATGATGCCATCTCTAGCGGATCAGCCTCTAGACCGCTCTTTCCTACATTCACTCCAAGAGAAGAACAACCAGTTGAAGCTCCCATTCCCCTGGTAGACGATGCCAGACAAGCCTATATGGAGTATGCTACCCTACCTCCTGATCTTAGGAACCAATGGTCCTTTGATCAATTCTTGAATCAGAGGGACAGAAGACACGGAAGAAGAGTTGATAACCGAGCTTATATGGCTCCTAGAACAGATTTTCATCAAGCCTTAGGAAAGGTAACATTGGCTCACTTCGATGGAAGTGATACGTGTTCAGCAAGATCATGGGTTCAGAAGTTAGACAACTACCTTTCACTTCGTCCCATGCCAGAAGAAGATGCCATCAAGTTTGCAACGCTTCATTTGGAGGGAGCTGCCCATGAGTGGTGGTACCATGGTTTGGTCACTCTTGGCCATAACCTTATTCGAACCTATGGAGAATTCACCAACAAGCTGATTGAAAGGTTCGACACTAAGGATCCTGAAGTAAGGTTTCGCGAGCTTGCACAACTCAAACAGCATGGCTCCTTGGATTCTTACATTGCTGATTTTCAGAGACTTTCTGTGATGGTGCCCAACATCACCGAAAGAAGATTGGTTGTGTTGTTTTCTGAAGGTTTGGTTGAACCCTTGAAAGGATGGGTTAAAGCTTTCGATCCACCAAGTCTTGATGAGGCAATCAAGAAGGCTCGTAGTATGGAGTTATCAGCCCCTAGGCCTAAATTTCCGCCTAAGCCTTTTGGCCATAAGAGGGATAAGGATAAAAGACATTCTTCTAATCAGCACAAGAAGTTCCCACCTAAATTGACTGAAGAGCAACATGAACAGCTCAGAAAGGAGGGCAAGTGTTACACATGTTTAGAGCCTTGGACTAAAGGCCATAGATGTCCTGGAAGAGGGCGTTATAATCAAATGGGAACCTATTCTGATTATGAATCAGCATCTGATATGTCTGATCAGCAGTCTTATTTCGGGGACAGCGAGGATGAAAGAGCCACAGAGGAGTCCGATCATGAGCAAGGAGTTGGGGGCCCTGTTGCCCAACTCTCTAGTTTCCAAAAGAACGAATCTTTCAAGGTTCGTGGTGGAGTTGGAGGCCATCGTATTGTTGCATTAATTGATACTGGTGCAACGCATAACTTCATTGATGAAGGTGTGGTTGCCAAGAGAGGTCTCAAAACTGAAGAATTTGAAGGCTTCAAAGTCATGGTGGCTGATGGGTTTCACATTTCCTGCACACAAAGAGTTCCTAACATGTCCTTGCAGTTAGGAAACTATGAAGTCAAAGATGACTTCTATGTGGTTACTATTGGTGACACAGATGCAGTTTTGGGCATACAATGGTTACGTTCACTTGGTGAAATCTCTCTCAACCTACAAACAATGGAGCTCAAGTTCCAATCTGATGGCAAGAGAGTTGTTTTGAGAGGAATGTCTAATGGTGGTCCTCGTATAGTTTCTTTCAAAAGGAGGGAAAGGCTGATTAGACATGACCAAGTGGAGTGGGCTGCGGAATGCATGGTTCTTCCTGCCAGTCCAGTTGAGACCAAGAGGGAATATCCTCCTGATATTCAATCCATACTCACCAAAAGGAGTAAGGTGTTTGCTGATCTACCACCTGGGCCACCACCAGAAAGAGGTGCTGAGCATGTTATTGAACTTAAGGAAGGGACCAAACCAGTCATTACAACACCGTATAGATATCCTAAGAAGCAGAAGGACGAAATTGAGAAGAACATAAGAGAACTCCTGGAGATGGGCTTCATTCGCCCTAGCAAGAGTCCCTTCGCTTCAGCTGTGGTTCTTGTGAAGAAGAAAGACGGCACCATCCGCATGTGTGTAGATTATCGTGCCTTGAATCAAAGCACAATAAAAAATCGGTATCCTATTCCTCGGATCGATGAGCTCATTGATGAGCTACATGGTGCTAAATTTTTCTCCAAAATTGATTTGAGATCGGGTTACTATCAAATCCGGATGAGGGGCTCAGATGTTGAGAAGACGGCATTCAGATGCCACTATGGTCATTTCGAGTTCCTAGTCATGCCCTTTGGCTTGACTAATGCTCCAGCCACTTTCCAGTCTTGCATGAACAGAGTCTTCCAGAAGCAGTTGAGGAAATTTGTGTTAATTTTCTTTGATGATATTCTCATCTTCAGCAAGACGTGGGAGGAACATCTCAAGCACTTGGAGGAAGTGCTTAGCATTCTTGAATCAGAAAGTTTGTTTGCAAAAGAGTCCAAATGTGAATTTGGAATGAAGGAGCTGCTCTACCTTGGCCACATAATCAGCGCTGAAGGGGTGAAGGTTGATCCAGAAAAGATCAAGGCTATAGTAGATTGGCCACCTCCAGAAAATCTGACTCATTTGAAGGGATTCTTGGGTCTTTGTGGCTTCTATAGAAGGTTCGTAAAGGGGTATTCTCAAAGTGCTGCTCCTCTTACTGACCTCACTAAAAAGGGGGCTTTCATGTGGTCGGAAAAAGCTCAGAGTGTGTTTGATAAGTTCAAGAGAATCATGAGTTCTTGTCCTGTATTGGCCATACCAGATTTCTCCAAACCCTTTGAGTTACAGTGTGATGCATCAGGAGAAGGTATTGGGGCTGTTTTGATGCAAGAGAAGCATCCAATTGTATTTGAAAGCAGAAAATTAAGAGGGGTTGAAAGGACCTATTCTATCTATGATAAAGAAATGCTTGCAATCATGCACGCATTAGCCAAGTTCAGACAGTATCTGGTGGGGAGTAAATTCGTGGTCAAAACTGATCACAACAGTCTCAAGCATTTTATGCATCAGAAGGACTTGAATGAGAGACAGCAGAAGTGGGTGAGTAAGCTACAAGCTTACGATTTTGACATTGAGTATGTCAAAGGGAAGAATAACATTGTGGCTGATGCTTTGTCCAGAAGGCCTCACTTGAGCTCATTGTGTGAGCTTAATGCTGATTGGAAGGAGTTGTTGCTTGATGATTATGAAAAAAATCAGTTTGCAACCAGCGTTATTGAAGGTACTTTTTATGATGAAAGGTACAAGGTAGTTGATGGATTGATCCACTACAAGGGAAGAATCTTCTTAGTGGCTGATTCTAAACTTAAGAAGAAGATTTTGGTGACTTTCCATGACAGTCCACTTGCTGGTCACCAAGGGTACTTCAAGACATACAAGCAGATTCGAGAGAGATTCTCTTGGAAGGGGTTGAAAGATGATGTTCAGCGTCACATCAAGGAGTGTAGTACTTGTCAAATGAATAAAAATGAGCACTCTCTTCCAGCTGGTCTACTGCAGCCACTTCCCATTCCAAATCAAAAATGGGAGAGTATTTCTATGGATTTCATCACCGGGTTGCCTAGGGCTCAAGGCAAAGACTGTATTTATGTTGTAGTGGACAGATTGACCAAATTCTCTCATTTCTTTGCCATCACAAGCACATTTACAGCAGCTCAAGTTGCAGATTTGTTCTTCCATGAAGTGTTTAGACTGCATGGGTTGCCTAAAAATATTGTGAGTGATAGGGACAGCAAGTTCCTAAGCACCTTTTGGCAGGAAATTTTTAGGATGAGTGGTACAGTGCTTACTCCAAGCACTAGCTATCACCCACAAACGGATGGTCAAACGGAGATTGTGAACAAATGGTTGGAGGGCTATCTCAGGAATTATGTCTCGGAACAGCAAAGAGCATGGGTAAAATGGCTCCACTTGGGAGAATATTGCTACAATTCATCTTTCCACATGTCAATAAAGATGTCTCCATTCATGGCCCTCTATGGTTACGAGGCTCCAAGCTTTGCTGATTTGGTGTTTGGCGATAGCAAGGCTCCTCAAGCCAAGGATTGGTTGCAGCAGAGCCAAGATGTTTTGAAATCTTTGAAAGACAACCTTCAAATGGCACAAAATCAGCAAAAGATGTACGCTGATCAGCAGCGTGTTGAGCGCTCATTTGATGTTGGTGACATGGTATATCTTCGGCTTCAGCCCTACAGACAGTCTACACTTAAGAAGAGTGGAGCTGAGAAGCTGAAACCACGCTTCTATGGACCATTCAAGGTTGTTAGGAAGGTTGGAGCGGTGGCCTATGAGTTGGAACTACCTTCGAGTAGTAAGGTCCACACTTCCATGTGTCTCGCCTCAAAAAGGCACTTGGACACAACGTTGTGGCTTCATCACAGTTACCTCCTTTGGATGAAGAAGGGCAGTTGACTTTGGTTCCAGAACAGATTATTGATTTCAGAGAGCGTTCCTTGAGGAGGAGAACAATCAAAGAGTATTTGGTAAAGTGGAAGAATTTACCATTGGAGGATGCTACTTGGGAGGATGAGGAGATTCTACAGCATCCTAGACTTGCGATTGCTTGAGGGCAAGCAATCTTGGGGAGGGCGGACTGTAATGTCCCCTTCTCAAAGAATGATCGTTTCTGTTGACCGTTGGCCTATTCCGGAGACCCGTAGGCTGTGCGGATGGTGAAATTAGGGTTTCCAGTTTTGAGGTGTTGTTGTTGAGTTTCTTCTGCGGATTCTTTCTGGGTTTTCGAGAGCTTCGCAGGTGTTCATTGGATTTAACGAATTTACTATTTTTAGTAAATTCTATTTCTGGCAGTGGACAGTTCGGGTACAGTTCAGTTGGGTCACTTCTTCAGTTGTTTCAGCTGGCACTTCAGTTCTTGGCCTTGGGCGCATTTTTCTGGGAGAGATAAGTAATTTCATTATAATATTATTATTTTAATATTATACCCCTTGCCTAGCAGTGCAACTTTAAGTTGTTTTTAAAAAGGGGACTTTTGAGGGTCCAGGCGTCATAAGGAGATAAATTATAATTTTAAAATGTCAAATATTGAGACAAGTAAGTGGGACGCCCTTTTGAGAAGATTATTTTATTTTAAAAAGTGAAATGTTTTATTGTTGAAAATGGACGCCATCTTTGGAGGGAAAAGGTGAATTTGAAATTAGGGTTTGGGCGCCCTTGGAAGCTTCTAGATGTTTCTCTCGTCTATATAATCAGGCCTCAGCTCTTCATTTGGCATCTTCTGTCTACTACACCGTTATGCTGCTGGATTGATTTCAGGCACTCGCTTCGAGGAAAGCACACCTCCTAGCATTGGCTCATCTTCTTGCTTGAAAGATAGCAACTAGTTGAGAGGTTAGATTGTAATTGGGTTGTTTTGGCATTGTAGTTGAGTTACTTGCATTTAGTTGATGTTATTCAAGCATTTTGCAGTGTTTCAGTGTTGCTGTTGTTGCATTGCTGTAGGCATGTTTTATTCATAATTCAAAAATACAAAAAGATTTCATTGTGGGTATTGCATATTTCCATTAGTCATGCTTGGGCGCCAATTATTGCCAAGTTTTGTGATTTATAAACAAGTGTGGGAATTTTAAGAAGAAATCGCCCTCCTCAAGGGGCCGTACCATTGTACCTTCATTGGGAATTGTGTAGAAATTAAATATCAGTACTTTGGGGTTGTTTTATGTCTCTAACTTGGGCGCCACCATCTTAGTTGTCATTTGCATCTATTTACTTGCAGTTTGAATGAGAGGTGTGAGGTTTGTGAGCATATTTTGGTGATACAGTGTTGCTGATAACAGAAAAACAGTCCTAACTCTGTCATAGCAGCAAGCATAAAATAATCACTCGAGTTGTGTGCAAAGAAAACCATTGAGAAGACTTGGAATTATCATTCTATATTGTTGTAATTGTTGAAGGTTCTCATATAATGTGCTTAGTTGATGAATTTCTGATATTGTAAGCTGTACAGTAGTACTGTCAGCATCATTTAACATTCCCGCAATTTCTCTATGTTTGTATTGCCCACTGAACAAGTGGAAGAGGCTGGCTTGCCGCCTATTTCTGTTTTGCATTGTAATTTCCTTAAGTCTCCACCAAATGGTCGCCTCTTATCCATCACGGATTGAGTAGCACATACTTGGTGTTGAGCTCTTTTCAGTATTGCAATAGATAGGGATCCTCTGACCGAATGCTCGTCGTTCACCGGCGCATCTCTGGTTAGAGTTCTTATTCAGCAATTTTCTTTGAGATCCTCTGACCAATGCTCACACCTTGCCCTCATCGGGATCCTGGTGTACATTCTGGTTAGAGTTACTTTCTGCATCGTTTTGGTTTATGCTAACCTTAACGGGTGCATGTTGCATTGTAATCTTTTATGAAAAAACAAAAAAAAATTTGGTCCGGTTCATTACATCCTAATCAAGGTAATAACACAATTCTTTTCGTAAAATATAATGAAAAATTAAATTCCTTAAATAACAGGATAGGGTTTCTAATCAAGAAGAATGTAGCATTACACTACCTCAATAGGACAGAGTAAAATCTTCAAAAGGACAACAAATCCATAAAGGATGAGGTAACAAATCCTTACTCCTTGAATATAAGAGTAGGATGCGAGGTAACTTCAAAACATTCTTTTAATAGTGGAAAATCTGTAATGTCCCCTTCTAGGAAATTCTTAATTTTATGTTTGCAAAACAATATTAATTACTAAAACTGATATTAGTAATAACAAGTAACAAATTTATGATAATATTTAAATCCATCAAGCATCATCCATATCAAAATACCTTAATATCATTAATAATTATTCCAAGGCATATTCCTATAGTCAACCATATTAGGAATTCATTGGAAATGCTTGCAAATTGCAATCTCAAGGGTGGTTTCCCTTGTATTGCGAGAACATGGAAGGATTTTAGATCCATCCATCCCTCAGTCTGCCTTGGAGGTCGACCATCCTCCTCGATCAAGCCGAAGAGCACATAAATGGATTTCTGGTCCATTCAGCCTTCCGGCCCATGAGTATGGTAGAACCTCCAGTTCATCCATCTCAAGGTGGCATGCTTGATAAGACGCATGAAGGCTGTCTTCTTCAACCAAACCCAAGAGCACGAAAATGGATTTTGGGTCCATTCGGCCTCCCGGCTCATGAATATGGAAAAACCTACAGTTCATCCATCTCGGGGTGGAGTGCTTGATACAAAGAATTTCTAGTCCTTCAACTCTTGTGACTAGGAAGGCTGAATGGCCTCCCTATTTTCAAGACACTTTTCTACATTCAAAATAGATTGCTAAAGAAATTTGTTAGAATATTTCTAAATAAATACCTCTTAAGGAGATGATAAATATACTCTTAAATGGCTGCCACCAATTATATTTCAGAATATTACCAATGGCTGTTCTCAATCTCTATTCCAAAGAGATGTCTTATATTTCTTATTCTTATTCTTTATTTTTCCAACTTGATTCATATGCTGAATTGATTTACCCTTTATAGCCATTTTTTGAAGGAGTCACCACCTTTCACAATAAAGGAGTCACCACTCTTCATTGCTGTCTTTTGAGAATAATAATTTATTTCCAAATTCAATTGATTCATTCCCAAATTGATGATTT
The DNA here is from genome assembly GCA_007258455.2 of Sequoia sempervirens. Lineage (NCBI taxonomy): Eukaryota > Viridiplantae > Streptophyta > Pinopsida > Cupressales > Cupressaceae > Sequoia > Sequoia sempervirens. Next base: position 8,347 of record VDFB02391518.1, read on the forward strand.
CTCCACAAGGAAATGATCTCCCTTTTATAGCTTATTATTGAAAGAGTAACAACCTTTCACATTAAGAGTCACATCCTTTCTCTCATCATCACTACTCTTGAGAACATAATTTGATTTACTTGTAAAGAAATGTAAGGTTATATTCTCAATTGAATTATTTAATGATGTTATGGATGCCCTAAAATGAAAAAATCTCCCTCTTATATCTTCAATTTCTTGGGAGTCACACCTCTTAATAATTACTGCCTTTTTGGAAGAGTCACAATTGTTCCCTTAATCTTTGGTTTGAAACCTTTAATTTAATTTTAATTAAATATCTTTAATTCTAAGGGATTGCTGCCCTTGTTAAAACCGCTCCCTTTATTAAATCGCTGTCCCTTAGGTGCTACGATCTTGATCAATTAGTTTGATCTATTTCCTACTTGGATGGGGGTATGACAGTCTGCCCTTCCGAAGATTGTTTGTCCTCAAGCAATGTTGGTTTTAAATCTGTCAAACTGAATTATTTTTGCTAATACCAAGATTCCAAATCAACTTTGGAGATTTATAATCCCTAGATCCTCTTTGTGATGTAATTAGCTTCTGCTGTGACACTTTGATACAATTAGGAATTAGAAATTCTACACCAATTGATGTTTCTCTCCTTATCTTGGTTATGTTCAACTCTGTACTACAATGATGTCCTTGGAGAGTTGTTGTTAGTATACTTGCCTCAACATGACTGCTAATAAGGTTAATACCATCCTCTAAAGTGTGGGGAAAATTTATGGCCCAATACTCTTCTAGCTAATGTACTTCTATTTTCCAATAACTCTCAACAACAAAACCAAGAGTTGGAAATTGGCAAGACCTCTTATTTAAGACAAGTTTTCTCTCATTTCATTACCTCAAAGATCTTGGAAAATGAATACAAACTCTTGATTACCATTGTTGGAATCCAAAATGATTAAAAAATGTTGCATTCTTCATTATGATGAATGATGGGAGTGTTGTGAATATCAAGATCCCACTCCTTTGTGCAAATCCAATTTTGCATTTGAGTAAAAGGATCTAGGAGTCCTTTACTACAGGTCGTATCCTCTTTTCCTAAACAATCAAATGGTAACAAGTATACAATTTCCCTGAAATAAAGTATATTTCATTTCACATAATCATTCAAATAAAGTTTGAGGAAAGTTTGAATCTGATGAGGATGTTATATAAAATAGTTTATAGGGTGTTTGTAAAACTTAACCTAGTCAAAATATCTTTCAACATATATCACCTTGTCATAGACTCATAGGTGATTAATGACATGTTATAACCTTCTAAGTATATATTTCCTAGATAATACTCAAGTATAAAATTATTGGATTGATCAAGTCCAATAACAAGTACAATAAAATAAAAGGTACAAAATCCTAGAATTCCTAGCAAACAATTATCACCCACAAGTACTTCATAGAAGAACTTAAATTTATAGGTTTACACTAATATCTTATTCTTGTCCAACTTCCATATCAATTGGAGCTTGTCTCTCCCCTTGGGAGAAGAAAATAAAATAAATAAAAATTATTAAATGATGCTAAAAGGGCTGACCCCCCTTGGAGAGTCACCTCTCTTGGATAAAGAGGCATGTGGGCAAGTATAAATAAAGGATGGTGTGAGAGGTAAAAAAAAAATCAATTACAAGGAATATTATTCACATGAAGAGAAGAAATAAAAAGATTTTTGAGCAGATTATGAAAGATATGTGAGCAGATTTATGAGAGGTCTTTAGCATAAAGTTTATGAGAAAACAAGAGAAATAAATTGAAAATTATGGTAGGTTCATGAGCAGATATATTGCAGATTTGTGAGAAGACATTAAGGCAGAAATATTTGTGGAAGCAATGCATTATTGTGATCAGATTTGCGACAGAATTCATTGCAATATCTAAATCAGATTTGTGAAGAAAAAGTGTATCTACATTTAGAGTTTGTGAAGACATATCATCCAGTGAAGAATTTGGAGGTTGGTGCCTATCAAAGAAGAGATTGGTGTCTCTTGCTGAGTTGGTGCTCAGTTGTGGGGATTGAATTCTCCAATGGGTTGGTGCCTACAAATCTATAAGTGGGGATTGGTGTCTCCAGTGGGTTGGTGCCTACAAAATCTGTAAGTGGGGATTGGTGTCTCCAGTGGGTTGGTGCCTACAAAAGAAGTTTGTAAGAGAAATAGGTTGGAGCCTATGAAGATCTATATATATGAACAATATTTTGCTGTGGTTTTCTCCCACTAGGGTTTCCACGTAAATGGTGTGTTCTTCTTGTGTTCTTAATTGCTAGATCTTGCATGTGTGTTATTACTATGGATGATTAAGTTTTAAAGTATTACTGCTGTGGTTGTTTAAGTTGTGAAATTAAAAGATTGTTGTTATATTGGTTCACCCCCCCCTCTTAGTATAAGTGTGCATTCCATCACAAACCTATCAAATCATGGTTATAACCAATGCTTGGGGTAGATTGTGTTGTATCTAATTCTTTAAAAAGTTTTGAGACTACATTGACTTTGTCAAACATTCACGGGTTCACACCTTTAACTATTCTATTTTGGGATACAAATTGCACAAACATCCTTCATCCATGTACAAAGTTGAACTCATAAAAGATGCATATGATAAGAAATTAAAAAAAACAGATTACTGTATATCATTAACCATCCTTACTGGTATTTTCAAAATATTCATGCTTAATTTATGTAGATGAGGCCAAAGTGTCAAAAGGATTTTTTAAATGATGATCTCATTGTAAGAAAAATTTCGTCATAAACTGTTAGTTGCTACATTTCTATTATTTTTTTAATTTTCAATAATACTTTAATTTTTGGATAGGCATTGTTGGTGTAATATTTTATTCACTTTGGATATGCTTCTATCCTAAGTGTGATATTGCACCTGTTTAATAAGTTTACCTATGATAACTAGAATATTTAATTCACCTAAGAAGCTAATAATGACATGTGTACACCTTGACTTGAGTTACACAAATGTCATCACTACCTCATCAATCCTTGATTGTTGGTAGTTAGGTGCCACCTCTATTTAGTGAAGCCTACCTCTATCTTAGTCAGGTTGAATGAATTGATCTACTGATTGGCAGTTCAATTCTTGGCTTCATAGTTAGACTGAGTTAACTGATCCACTGATTTGTGGTTAAACTGGACATGTCATCTTCTTGAATCATGCATCCAGGTGGCCTATTTATATGTACATTCATTCATTTGTTATTTGATTTGATTATTTCTTTTCTCTATTTTGAAATAACTCGTGTTGTTGCATATTGCATCATTTGTTTAATGCTTGTAGCTATTGTATCTTTCTTCATGCACCTAAATTCAGGCTTGTGTAATTAGATTCCCACCAAAAATTACATGCATTTCCAAAATCTAAGCATATGTAGCTGAATTTTTTACAATTAACTATACATACATACATATATTCTATAGCAATAAAATCATACATGATACAACCATTATAATAATTTTTTTTGGGGGGTGGAAGGGTTCATATACTATGTATGACTTTTAACCTGTAATGTACAGTGTGGAAGCCTAAACATCAGTATTTGCCCGCCGACACAGACAGACCTTCCACTGGGCAAGATCTTGGTAAGCTAACCCTTTCTTCTTTTTGGTGCAGAATGAAATTAATTTCATGGTTCAAGATTACTCTTTGCGATCAAAGTTGATTATTCTAGGAATATATATTGTGGACAATAAAGAAATAATATTTTCATTTTTATCGTGTATAAGTGATTCACAATGATCTTTGTTTTAGGTTGTGGTGATATACAACCCTCTTGGTTGGAAGCGAGAACAAATCATCAGAGTGCCAGTATGTTTTGATTTTAACTTAAGAATTCACTTTTTTGTATTAATGTAGAATTGTAGAATTGCCCTTTTTAGGATTTTATGAGTCAATTCTACTTCTAAATAACATTAACATTGGTGATTCATTATTCTCAGTTTAGAAGTTTTTTTCACCACAATTTAATTAGTATTTCTACTCTTTTCATTGTGAATCTTACACATTACAGGTTCCTATATATTCAGGTTTAGCTTGATACTGTAGTCCATTTTTCTAGACATAATTGAGCCAAACCAGCCTCAGTTACCAATATTAAGAATAAAATAATGTTATTAGCAAGTTTTTTTTCATTGCTTCTGTCAATTACTTGGTTGTTTGAGAACTTATCACGGTTTTTAAAATATGAAATATAATGCCATTAATCATGCTGTTCTGTTAAAGAGTTTAGAGACAACTGCTTTTATATTACTGATAAGTAAATAATTCTTAAAGAGAAGCTATTTTATAGAATGACTAATACACAAAAGATGACTTTGTCAAGAAATTCGAAGGCATATACATCTTGAAGAGACAACCTACACTATTTCTTGTTTCTTGTTTCTAATGATACAAGAATGATAAACCCTTTTGAAGAAATATCCATGTAATATGGCATGTCTTCCATTTATCTTTGCTGCAAATTCCGGATAGGGACATTTGAATTTTGTCATCAGTCCATAGGTCTCAGTATTTGCACACAATTTTTTACTGTAGACATCAAAGATTCACAACACTCAATTATTTTTACTATTATGTGACTGGCAATCTAATCAGTATACATGATTACTGATGTAATAAGTCTGTAATCACTAATCTCAAGATGTCAACAACCAACACAAGCACCAATGGAGTCTCTTCCTTTTGTATTTAGACAAAAGGTATAATCACACAGTAACAATGAAATATTCTAATAAAATTAGGACCCATCTGGAGTGGCCGTTACCTAACCTAACCTAACATATTGTTAGGTATAGGTAATTGCTTCCCTTGTTAACCATTGAACCAAAGGTGCATTATTTCTATAGTAGGACCTATTTTGGGTCCTTTATGCATTTTTGTAGATATCATGATAGTGAGAGCATCCAAGGGACCTATCTGGAGTGGTCCTTAACTCATATGACCACTTTTGAAAACATATTTTCAGCAATGAATATAAATATAATCTCATTGCATGCATTTATCTTAGATTCATTCATTTCTATATGTAATGTGACTAAATAATTCAACGAGTACAACCATATCCTCATGATTATCATCCCTAATGAACTTTCTACCTGAAAAACACAATTTTGGCATTGATGTAGAGTTTGGAGGTTGTTGTTAAGGAATCGGAAAATAGGTAGTGAGAGAAGCATGTAGCAAGTTTTGTCTGTTCCTAGAATGGATCTTCAACAGGATGAGATCTGATGCCATGCAGTTGCTTATGGATAGAGGTTATGCTTTCATGCTTGCTAGGAAGTTGTTTGGTGCACTCGTGAGGGAAGAGGCAGAGCTATCCACTTCCATTGATGCTGAGAGGGATGAGGTATCTAGTAGTAGTAGTGGATCTACTACCATGGAGGATACCTATGACATGGCTACAGGGGTAGAGCAGGGTGAGACAGTTTCAGTTAGTCATGGGGAGCAGCCAACTTGTGTTGAAGAAGTTTTTACACCCTATGCTTCAAGTTTTGAGTCTCCTGTTTTGGATAGTGTTGATTCCAGACTTCCCTCAGAATCCCTTGGTGCATTTCATAGAGATTTCATTGTGAGATTCACACATTTCTTTGTATTCAGCCCACCTCTGGATGAGTTGATGCTCCATGTGACACATAAGAGTGGGGCGAATATGTGGTATGAGGTGCTCCCTTCTGCAAGGGATGGAGCAATATTTGACAAAACCCCTTTACCACTTCTCTAGGATTGATTTATTATTGGCACACGAGATAGAGAGGTAGGGTTTGATTAGATGGGATTTAGTGATGAGAGGGATCAACCCTCAATAGTTGCATTGATTAGTGCAACTAGCTTTATGAGTTGGTGTCAAGAGCACTCTTCTTCCAGCCTTGGCAGTTGGAGTATTGTGGGGACACCAACATTTTCAGATAAGTTAGGAGATACTCATCTTTTTTGGTAGTTGTTTGGGTCCATAACCCACAGGCCCAGTGATCAGATGCATCGATGGTGGTAGTTACGACATAGAGTCATAGGGTCTATCAGGGATGGAGGATACCGTTGTTTCTGGTTAGTGCAGAGAATTGATCTTAGTGTATTCCACTAGAACATTTGGGATCCTGGCAACTTGTCAGATTGTGACTTGGTTATTGTTTTTGATGGAGGCAGTAGTATTACTCCATCATGGGGCAGTGATTCAGGTAGATGGAGTTGTAGCCTATTAGGGTTCATTTGGGTCCCCGATATCAATTTGAATGCACTACTCCATCAGGACCACAGTGTGTTGCTTCACTTTTTCCGACATGATATTGATTATATTAGCGTGGGGCAATTAGAGATTTGGTGTAGGTGGCATATCATGCATCACAGAGTCATGGAGAGTGGTGTAACTAGTATGCCTGGTTATAATTCTTGTACTGATAACCCATTTTTTGAGATGCGTGACGATAGGACTTATGACAATCCACTTTTTGGTTGGGTAGTGATTTCCAGTTTGATGTTGGTGAGACTGCACTCACTGGACACTCGAAGACTCCTTGGTGTATGAGTGTTGCTGGACATGGAGGCTATAGGCCACAGAGATTTGGGAGTCAGTTGACATCTTTTGAGGGGATACTCCCATTGCCAGGCATGATGCTATTCCTTTGGTAGAGTGTGCAGGGGACTTTGTTAGGTCCATCGGTGAGCAATATTATGCCTTTTGGGGTAGTAGGTAGTTGGGTGAGGATCGCTTCTCAACGTGATCCACTATGGGTGCATGGTGTTTGCATGGATTCCATGAGGTTGCTTCACAGGTACACAGATGTTACTATTAGAGTGGAGCAACAGTGTGTTCAGTGTTGGCTTGAGGGTTACTTGCGTAGCTACGTTTCAGGACAGCAGAAGGCTTGGGTGCGATGGTTGTATTTGGGCAAGTATTGTTGTAATACTACACATCACATGTCGATTGGTATGACTCCCTTTCGAGCGTTGTATGGTTATGATACCTTATCTTTTGTGGACTTCGCGTTAGGTGATAGTAGAGTTATCAAGGAGTATTTGGTACGATGGAAGGACTTGTTGTAGGAGGATGCCACATGGGAAGGAGAGATGATACTTCAAGATTCAGCATTGTAGTTCCTTGGGGGCAGCAATCTCGAGAAGGGAGGATTATAATATCCCTTCCTAAGGCAGCTTAGACTAGTCGAGGTTGGCTTACTATTAGGGTTCTCGTAGGTCAGCAGTATGGTTAGGGGACCCAACTGAGGGATGTAGAGCCTAGCTGGGAGCTTTACAAGCCTTTCAGTTTGGAGTTCAGTTGTTGAATCCAGGGATAAATTGAAAATATTCAAGTTTGCTTTAATGGAATAGTAAAAGTGAATAGTAATAGAGAATTATAAAGTGAATAGTGAAAAGTGCCACCATCCTAGTGAAACAAAGTTGTTTTAAAAAGTGGCCCTTTCTTTTGATGAGGAAAAGACCCTTGAGGAGGAATATTTTATTATCTTTTATAAAAAAGCTCATGGGAGGTTATAAAGTGAATTTTGGGCTTCTATTTTGGCATTCATTTGTCATTTTTCATATAGCATTTGCAGGTTTGAGCTTTGGAGAAGGGTTTCAGCTTGGTTTCAGTCATCTGGGAATGAAAACTCCCAAGTGGTATTGCAAATTGGACGAGAAACCAGTTCACCTTTGAGGAGGGCCTACCTTGGGTCATCGTTTGGGCTTCATTGGAGGAGTTTCAGGTTTTTAATTTTCAGACCTAAGTTTGCAGCAGTGTTATATCAACATATTTCTTTAGATCAAGTGCAGCCATTGATAGATCGAGTCTCAACCAGACCAATACTATCACATATTTGCATTCTACTTGTTGGTTGTATTATTTTGGCATTATTGAAGGAAGATTTCAATTAGAGTTTATGAGAATTTACTAGCAGCAAGCAGCTAGGGTTGTAGAGATCAGATTTATTGATTTTAGAGACTATTTGGGCTAGCCATACCATCCTAAGGGGCAGCCGGACTATCATCAAGGGCAGCCGTACCATCTTGTGATGCTGCTAGGGTTTGGACAGCATAATGGAGAGCCTGATCTGATTTATAATTTTGTACTTCTTTGGAATTCCATCAATAAAATTCATGTGCAAGATAGGATTGGACTTCGGGTATGACTAATTGATGAATGGTGTTCCTAAATCTTTAGTTTTACAATTTTATGCATTGCTGTTGAAAAAATCAGAATTCAGAAATTTATTTGAGTCATACATATGCTTGCAGTCTTGAGTTGAAAATCCATCTATTGCATTCAATTAATTGGCAAACCCCAAAATGAATCATTGGCAATCAAACATATTCAAAAACAAAACAAAAAAAACATTCCTATTCACTGGTCAAAGATTTTGAAAAAGACAAAAATCAGTAAATTGTATCAGATTGGGGAAGGGTTTGCAATAGCTGTATTGCAAATACATAATGCAATAGCTGTTTTATTATTGCATTATTTTGGGGTATTTATCTATCTGCAAAATTAAAGTTTATTATTTAGGCATTTTCAGTTATTTCTGAATAATATTTGGGAAAGGAAAATAATTTATTCAAGCTTCATATATTTAATGATTTTATATATATTAGGAAGACGTCTAAAGAATTTATAATAATATTTTGGGTCTCTCAGCTAATATTGACACACTTCAGTCAAGATAAATTTGTATAAGACAAGCAACTATCAGACAAAGAAGATAGAGCTCACATATCCAAGGTGGCATTAACAATATTTTGGAGCGACTTATCAAGCTAAAGAGAATTCGAAGAAAAGACAAAGCTGCTCATTGAGGAGGCTCTCATTTATATTGATTTCTTGGAGAGGAATTTAGGTGCTAAAGAAATTTGTCTATTATTGCCAGATAAGAGACAAACACAGAAAAAGACGAAGAGCAGCTCACAAGACGAATGAGACAAAATAGCTTCATATTACTTTGGCAATCGAATGTATTGAGAAGGTTTTGCATTGCTATCGGGCTTCTCTAAAGAAACGAAATTGCTTCTTTGGCAGAAAAGACAAACTGATGTTAGAAGTCATCAATAGAGACAAAAAGTCTTGAATAATCAACGCAGCTTTGATAAGTATGATCTAGAAATATTTCATCAAAGGAACGCAGGAATTAACAAATTGGGGACCATCATTATCCCAGTGCTAGAAGTCAAAGGAGGAATATTGGAGGATGAGTTTGTAAAATCTGGCACACTCATCACACACTCGACTTTGGATTTGACTCTTGCTAAGGAAAGACGCACAGCATCAGGGGCTTCATCATTGATTCCTAATCGACATCTCCAGGTGTTGTTTCAGTTGAACATATCTTCTTTGTAATATCATTACTGAGAGACATTTGTATTTCATATTGAACTACACGGTATAGTTTGGCATTTAGACACTTTACTGTTGCTGTCAAAACTGCAGTCATTAAAATTACTGTCTTGATAGTGTCTAGTGAGTGCTTTGCTGCCATTCAAATCTGAGATATATTATCATTGAAAATTGTCTCTTATGAGGTTGATCAATTGTAGAAAATATTGCAAGAGGTTGTAATCAGTTTGCAAATCAGTTAAATGAAGTTGGAGTTAGTGTGCCAATTGTTTGTCAAATTGCCTCATGCTGTACTTGCACATTTACTTAGCTGCATTCCATCTCAGCCATCATACTAGCTTGAAAATAAGTTGAAATATTACATTGCATCATTTCAAGACTACAATCAGATTATTGTATGTTCCTATTGTCGTTATATGCATTAAAAAATACAAAACAACAATTGAAGAGTTTGAATGGCAAATGTTTGACGAAATATCCAAGTACTGAAAGTTGAAAATTTACATCGGAATCAGCAAGGGACATTACAGTGTTATTAGAGCCAAGATTCTGCCAGCATGTTGGGTGTGTTACTCAAACGATGTCAGGACGTACAATGGAGCCTCTCAGCAGAGAAAAAATCTTTTGGGAAGTTTATGGAAATTATACATCATCGGGGGTAGATTTTTGTACTCATATATCTTTTGCTGATTACATGGATCTTAGTATCAAGTATGATCGAAGATTGCAGAGGAAAAAGGAAAATATGTGTGGAAAACTCTACATTGCAGGTATAAGCTTAATGACTCATCTCAGTCAAAAGAAGTGCTTCTGAGCATTTTGGAAGAGGCTGAAGTTTGTTTATCTAAAATTAGTTAATCAACTTCTAAGGTGATGAGTACAGCTTTGTCTCCATTGGTGCACTCGTTGGTTAATCCAGAGTTGAGGAGACATCAGGATGAAGAAGTAAGATTGACAGTTGTCACCTGCATAAGTGAAATTATGAGGGTTATAGTTCCTGAAGTTCCATATGACGATGACAAAATGTAAGAGGTCATGCAGTTGATTGTTGAAAGCTTCAATTGGTTAGGTGACATCAAAAGCCCTACTTTCAATAAGAGGGTCAGAATTCTAGAGTTGATGGCACAGGTGCATTCATGTGTTCTCATGTTTGATTATAATGGTTCCATTCTCCAATTGTTTGATTGCTTCATATTAGTAATCAAGAAACGCCATTTAGACAAGGTGAAGACAGATATGTTCAACATCCTATCTATGATCCTAGAGGAAGATGAAAGTGTTTGCAAATAGTTGCAATCCGATTTGTTAGTCATTTGGAGAAGAGAGTAGCATGTTTCATCCGCAGCTTATGAACTCGCAAGTAGATTGGTTGAGCAAAAGATTGAGAAGTTCAAGGAGCAATTGACTGCAGGTGAGTTGATCTTATTTGGGTTACAGGGTCCACCTTTTCAGGAGAATAGCATGCCATCATCCATTGGATCAGCTAAGTTGGGTGATGACTACAAAGAGCAGACGAAGCCCTCTTGTGTTGAGACACTTGATAAGGGCATTGATGATGATGGAATTAGTGTTGTCCTAATTCCAAATCAGAATTTGAGCATACAGGATTTTGCGGAAAAAGAGTTTCAGGCACAATTAGAAGCTTCTCCATGTGGAATAGAAGCTAGTCATACACCCCATAGTCCACATAGTTTGAGGAACTAGTTGAAGGTGAATGAGGATGGTATTGTGGCAGCATTATCTCATCACGATAAAATTCACAAATTGATTGAGAATCATCTTTGGAGGGTTCAGTTAGAGGGAAGACAAAAGGGAATTGATGCAGAGTCTTCTCATGATCTACAGGCAATCAAAGAAGGTAGGGGAACAATGAAAACAAACTATTTGCACCTTCTTTCAGATTGGGATCACCTTCTCAACCTTGTTGAGGTCTATTCATACGCTTTGAGAAGGAAAGAAGATGAGGTAGATAAGTTCTCTCACGAGGTTATGGTTACTAGTGTGATTCCTTGAGGAGTTCTCAGTTGGCCCTTTAGGAATCAAAGATTCATGTTGATGAGCTCTGCTTAGAATTAAGTTTTGCTCGAGATTCATCATGCACAACAGAGACTCAATCATCTATGGAAGTTTGGGCACAGGATGAGGTGAGCAGCATGAGCGTTCACACTCAGGATACAGGTGTAGTGTCTGTTGCATTGGATAAGCAAGAGAAGGCAGTTGGCGATGGATGCATCAATCTTGACCTTGAGAGGTCTATGTGTGAGTGGCTGATTGATTTCAGTTCATGGTTTGGAGTTAGGCGTGAGGACAGTTGTATTCCAGCTTTACCCTATGCTCCATGGGGTTTCGGGGACGGGGAGTACTTGGTACGGCGGGACGAGTTTTCGGTACGGGGGTACTTTTGGGTCATTTTATAGGGGACGACAGGGGACGGCTGATAAAAAAATAGGGAATTTTTTAAAAATATAGAGAAATTTCAAATGTTCATAGCATAACATTGATAAAGCATTCATTTTAGACATTGTATAAGCTTAATACATATCATTAGACTTGAATTGAGATTTCACATGAGAATTGACAAACAAATTAACAAAATTCAAATGCTTTTCATTATCAATGTGCATACATATCGTATAAAAGTCTGATAATTACAAATATAACCAAAATGCCTAAAGGCTCCAAGTCTCAACTATGAAATGACATGATAAACATAAAACTAAGAAAATATATCGCTGTCCAAGGTCCCTAATCAGCAGAAGGTAGGTTTAAATCAGCATCGCCCTAGCCATTAGAGCTCAAGTCTATGTCAGTGTCAGTGTCCATGTCAATAGAAGGATCCGCCTCAACCAATGGGACCCCAACCAATCCCTCATGTGCATCCTCCTCGTCAATCTACATAGCATCTTCGGGATTAACATCCCAACGTAAGGCTGGAGTTTGACGATACTGACTAGTCTGACAATCCTATAGCCGCAAAGCATTGTGTATTGCCACCAACTTCTCCGATCATCCAGGGGTAAGGCAGTTCCTCTTGACTAATTGGATGAAGCTATATGTGGACCAATTCCTCTTTGTAGCAGAGGAACTGGCAACCTGTGAAAGGTGAATGGCAAGTAATCTCAACTCAGGTGCAAGTTCAAAAAAAAACCACAATGCCCTTCCTATGTGTTGAAAAACTTAAAAAAATCTTGCAAAAATTAAAAACAAATAGCAAATACAAAACAAAGATGAAAAACATACCTCTAATATGCTGAAATGATGCCCTAAGCTCCTCTTCAAACTGCTGTTCACTCCTTCACTCAGCTGCTCTTCTTTTGCTCTCCTTCACTTCACAAGCCAAATGTAAAAATGAGTTGCTTTTTCTCATTTTAGGGCATATATAAGACATAAATTAGGTTAAGTGGCATGGGGTATCCCTTGTGGGCCCGCCCATGCCTTTTTTTCATTTTAAAAAATTTATTTTTTTTAAAAATGCGTCTGTCTTTTGCTGGCCATAGGGTGTACTTCTAGCCCAGTACGGATGAGGGAGGGATGTTTGGGTACTCTAGCCGTACCCTACGTCCCCTTCCTTTTGAAAAATGTCCCTTGGAAGTGCCGGGTACTTGGACGCTAGGGACGCTTCCTGAAGCCGGCCCCTCGCGGCTCCTCGCTTGCACTCCAAGACGGGAAATAGCATTAAAACATAGGGGACAACACCGGGTGGAGCACAATTAAATTGGCTTGGAGCTAGTGGTGCCAACCGCTTGTCAAATTTGCCTCCTCATGTTATAGTTACACATTTACTTGTTAGTCGTGACATCATCCTCAAAATGCATCATACTAGCTTGTAAATAAGTTGAATATTACATTGCATCATTTCAAGACTGTCAATATTGTATGTTCCTTTATTGTCGTTATATGCATTCAAAAATAAAACAGCAGCTGAAGAGTTTGAATGGCAATCAGCAAGAGACATTACAAAATAGAAGAACATGGAATTGGTACAATTGTTTTGTCTTTCTTCCATTTCCACCTATCTATCTATCTATCTATCTATCTATCTATATATACTAATGAGCACATGATTATACTGAGAGGGGGGGTTGGGTTGAATTAGTATAACGACAATCCACTACTTTTTCATACTTAATACCATATTTAAAACTTGATCAATAACAATAACATCATGGAATTGGCATTTTTTAATTGTTTCTTTTCTTTCTTCCATTTCCACCTATCTATCTATCTATCTATCTATCTATCAATATATATATATATATACTAATGAGCACACGTTTATACTGAGAGGGGGAGTGCGGGGAAGGGAGGGTTGAATTAGTGTAACGACAATCTTCTACTTTTTCAAACTTAATACCATATTTAAAACTTGATCAATAACAATAACATCATTTAATCAACATCAATAATCATGCACACGAGAAGAGCACAATAACACACAATATTTATGTGGAAACCCTTACGGGAGAAAACCACAACAGAAATATTGCTTTTATTAAATGTAATGCCCCCTTCTTAGTTGCCATTGTAGTGTTTATTTAGCGTTAATGCTCCCGAAGGCTAAATGGAGAAATAAGGGAGAAATTATTAAATTAATTATTTTATAAGGGTATCAAATTAAAAAATATTAAAAGGTAACCTTATATTTAATTAATTTAATATAGTGACTTAAATAAAATATCATATCATAAAGTCACTAAAAATAAAATAAAAGAATAATGTGGAAGCTTCTAGAGGGGCTGCCCTAGTCTTGGTGAAAAAGTATATTAAGAGGGGTTAGCCATTGCTTCATCATTCTGGTTTTGACAATTGCTTGATGTGTTTAGAGTGGAGAAAATCTACAGCCATTGATCACTGGGAATGAAAACTCCCCTTGATTAGCATAACTGAGGTGGTGAAATATCCTCCGAAGGGTTGCAACGATTGGAAGAGATATTTCAGTCACTTCATTGTGCCAAATTTAGTGGCCAAAGGCCAAATTTGCTGAGGATGATTTGCATATCCGATTGGTGATCATTTCTAGTTTGTAATAGCATCGATTTCTCTCATCCAAGGGCATTTTTGGAGATAGCAACAATCTGATATATTTTCCAGTCATCATATCAGCTTACTAGAGGGCCACGATTTTATTCATGGGAGCCATAAGTTGCATCAATTTCACCTTCTAGCTGGACCAAGTCAATGATAATTGATGCTTGAGGAGAGTTTTGAAGGCTGCAAATTATTTATGTCTGCATCTTTTCTTCAGAACAGGGGCGGCTGGTTGAAGGCATCGATTTGACTTATGTGGAGCTTATTTTGGATTGCTATTAAGTTGCTACATCTTCATCAGCATAGGTGCTGCTCTAACCAGGTTCTTCATGATTTTAGTAGTTTTGCATTGTCATTTCAGTCATCTAAGTCTGCTGCTGTAGGTGTGCATTTAGTACTCAGATTTTATATTGTAATGGCAAGAGTCTTGGCTCATGATTTCTATATCAGCATTGTAGTAAGGTTGGCATATCAATAAGAAGAAACAAGTTGCATACCAAATATTTGATGTAATGTTCATATCGATATTGCTCATTATCAGCATAATAGTTTGCATGCCAAGTGTTTGACGAAATGTCAATGGGCTGTAGTTGTTGATTTGCACTAGTATAACTCATTTATATGCATTTGGAAAATACAAAGGACTTGCATTGCATCTTTAATATATGTTTAGCTTAATTGTATTCATTTCCAAGCATTTTATCACCATTTGCAATCATCAAAACAAAAACAAGACAAACTGAAAACCAAAACACCAAATTCAGACTTCACATACAAAGTGTTTGACAATATTCCTTGAGGTCTAATCAGAAAATTTAAGGTCCGATATTGCAAGGAATATTACAGTGGTATCAGAGCTTTGATCTTGCCATCCTGGAGGGTTAAAAGCTTTTCATGCAGCCACAAGAAGTTGGGCCACACAGATATTATACCTGTCAAAGAGCAGTACAACAAAGAAATCAAATTGTAGATATACAACAGGTCAGAATGGGAGATAGAGGAAAGGATAGTCCACCCAGAAATGGAGGAAATAATGGGTGACACAATGAGGATCAAGAATACCGTGAGCTTTTTAGATGCTTGGCAGCTGGGTAGGAACAGGTCAGAGTGGTCTTACAGGAACTTATGACACAGTTACAACAAATGAATACTTAGGGAAGACAAAACCTTGAGCTTGTTGATAACAGGAGTGTGGTTGGAACACCCAGGGCATAGAGAGCGCCCACCCGTACCTTTGATAGACCTACATGCCCTACCTTTTTGAGAAATGCACTAGAGGAGGGTAATGCTAAAGAAGAGGGTGAGGCAGGGTTTGCAAACAATCTTATGGCAGCAAATGATGAATGGGAATTGTTGACACCTTAGGTTAGGGAATGCATAGCCTTTGATAGATTTGTAAGTCAACGAAGGGAGCATTACAAAGAAAGGAAAAATTGGAGACCTAGAGAGCATTATAGTGACCTAAAACATGCCACTAGCAAGCTCACGCTTCCTACATTCGATGGCAGTGGGACAGTCACAGCTCAAGCTGGATCCACAAGCTTGACACCTTCTTGAATCTTCGACCCATGGCAAAGGAGGATGCAATTAAATACACCACCTTACACTTGGAGGGAGCAACCCACGATTGGTGGTACCACGAAATGGTCACGCTACAGCATAACTGCATCACTTCTTATTAGGAATTTGTGGATAGATTGATTGAATGCTTCGATAAGAAGGATCCAAAGACTTATTTTAGGGACTTGGCTCAGCTCAAACAGGTTAGGAGTTTAGAGAGTTACATTGGTGACTTTTAGAAGTTGTTAGTTATGGTTCCTAATATTTCTGAGAGGAGGTTAGTTGTGCTATTCATTGAAGGACTATTGGAACCATTGAGAGGATGGATAAAAGCCTTTGACCCACCAACACTGCAGGAGGCAATGAAAAAGGTTAGGAGTATGGAACTTGCAACCCCACAAAGCAAGTTCTCATCGAAAGGATCCTCTTCATATGGGGACAACAAATCCTTCTCCAAGAAGAAGGACAAATCAGATTCAAAGGGAAAATCAGCAACACCCCTAGATCATTATACACTCAACGATTTATGGAAGAAAAAGTTGTGCTTTTACTGCAAAGGGCCTTACGATGCAAACCATGACTGTCCTTTGAGGCCTAAGGGCAAGGCTAACAGAATAATGTGGGCATTCGATGAGGATTCTGAGTCTAATAAATCAGACCAGCAATCTGACCTAGAGGATTCAGGAGCAGAACATGAGGCGGAGAAGTCTGAGAATGAGGGTGAACAGGAAGTGGAAGTGAATTTTCAAGAGGCGTGGGGTCTTATAAGGACAAAATATTATCACCTTACTCGACATAGGTGCCACGCATAATTTCATTGATGCTAGATTGGTTGAGGCGTGGAATTCGGACAGAGGAATTTGAAGGCATAAGGGTGAAAGTTGCAGATGGTTACACTCTTAAGTGTGACAGGATGATACCAGATCTTCCCATGCGTTTGAATAATTTTGAGTTCAAAACAGAGTTCTATGTGGTAAATATGGGAGACACTAATATGGTTTTGGGAATGAAGTGGCTTCATGACATAGGAGAGTTTACCCTTAACCTTCATGACATGGAGATGAAGTTTAAGGTGGATGGAAAAACTCACATGCTAAAGGCCATCAGATATACTAGTTGTAGGATGATATCTTTCAAGAGAATCGAGAGACTCATGCGCCATGACATGGTAGAGTGGGCATCATAATGTATACTAATGCCAGCACAGGAGGAGCAACAAAATCTAGAGTACCGTCCAGATATTCAGGAGTTGAGGATTAAGCACGAGAAGGTATTTAGTGATATTCCACCAGGTAGACCTCTAGACAGAGGGATTGGGCACATAATAGAATTGGAGGGTGCCAAACCCATGATAATCACTCCTTATAGGCACCCCAAGCGGCTGAAAGATGAGATTGAGAAAACAATTAAGGAGCTGCCAGCTATGGGGCACATTAGACCAAGCAAATCTCCATTTGCTTCATCAGTTGTGTTCGTTAAGAAAAAGGATGGTACATTGCAGATGTCTATCGATTATCGAATGTTGAATAAGAAGACAATTAAGAATAGGTACCCTATTCTTCGGATTGATGAGCTGATAGATGAGCGTCACGATGCTTGTTATTTTTCGAAAATAGATTTGAGGTCAAGGTATCATCAGATTCATGTCAGGGAGTAGGATACTGAAAACACAACATTCAAATGTCATTGTGGACATTTTGAGTTTGTGGTTATGCCATTTGGGCTAACCAATGCTGCTGCTACTTTTTAGTCCACCATGAACAGAGTTTTTCAGTCACAACTGGGGAGGTTTGTACTGGTCTTCTTTGATGACATTTTGGTGAACAAAAATGTGGGAGGAGCATATTGCCCATTTAGACATAGTGTTGGGTATTCTTGAGAGGGAGTCCTTTTATGCCAAGGAGTCCAAATGTGATTTGGGCATGTCAGATTTTTTGTACTCTGGCCATATCATCAGTGCAGACGGTGTGCGTATGGATCCTGACAAGGTCAGGGCTATTATTAAGTGGCCTACACTTGAGAACCTTACACAACTGAGGGGATTTTTGGGCTTGTGTGGTTTCTATAGCAGATTTGTCAGTGGATATTCACAGCATGCAGCACCACTCACAGATTTAACGTAGAAGGGGGCATTTGTTTGGACTCCTGAAGTGCAAGAATGTTTTGAGAAGTTCAAGTAGTTGATGACTACTTGCCCAGTTCTTGCATTCCCAGATTTCACTAGACCCTTCGAGCTTTAGTGTGATGCTTCGAGTGATGGGATTAGCGCAGTCCTTATGCTGGACAAACACTCAATAGCCTTTGAGAGTAGGAAGTTAAGAGGACTGGAGAAGAGCTACAATATTTATGATAAGGAGAAGTTGTCTGTTATGCATGCGTTGGCCAAATTTAGGCAGTACCTTGTGGGCATAAAATTTTGTGTCAAGACAGATCATAATAGCCTGAGACATTTCCTAGAGCAGTGAGATCTCAAAGATCATAAAAAAAAGTGGGTTAGCAAGTTACAATCATATGACTTTGGCATTGCCTATGTCAAAGGGACTCAAAACATTGTTGCTGATGCTTTGTCTCACCGTCCACATTTGAGCTCTATGGTTGAGATTTCAGAGGATTGGAGACACATGATTATAGCAGAGTATGCCAAAGATTCTTGGGCTTCTGGTATAGTTGATGGGTTAGTACAGGATAGCAGATATTCAGTTGTAAATGATCTTATAATTTACAAAGGGAGGATCTTTTTGACCCTAGGATCGGAGATGAAGAGCACAGTGTTGAGGACCTTTCATGATGCACCTATGGTAGGACATCCCGGGTATTTCAAGACTTATAGGCAGGTTTGGGAGCGTTTCACTTGGAAAGGGCTCAAGATAGATGTTCTTCGATACATTAGAGAGTGTCCTATTTGCCAGCAGAATAAACAGGAACACACATATCTTGCAGGGTTACTTTAGCCATTTCCAATTCCTGACACGAAGTGGGAATGCTTATCAATGGATTTCATTACGGGCTTGCCAAAGGGCGACGATAAAGATTGTATTTACGTAGTTGTTGATCGCCTCACGAAATATGCTCACTTCTTTCCGATCGTAGCTTCATATTTAGTTACACAGGTAGCCAAGCTATTCTTCCATGAGGTATTCAAACTGCACGGGTTACCTTGGAGCATTGTTAGTGATAGAGATAGTTAGTTCATGAGAAATTTTTGGCAAGAGCTATTCAGATTATGTGGGACCGAACTTACTCTGAGCACCAGCTACCACCTGTAGACGGATGGTCAGATAGAGATTGTTAATAAATGGGTGGAGGGTTATCTCAGGAATTACATTGCAGGGCAGCAAAGGGGTTGGGTTAAGTGGATTTATCTCTGTGAGTATTGCTATAATACCACTTACCATCTTTCGATTTAGATGACACCATTTATGGCATTGTATGGTTATGAGGCGCCTAGCTTCGTTGACTTACTGCTGAGTGACAGTAGAGTGCCTAGTGCTGAGGATTTGTTGCAAGAGAATTAGGATATTATGAGGGCTCTTTGAGAGAATATTCAGAAGGCACAAAATCAGTAGAAGCAATATGCAAATCAAAGGAGAGTTGAGCATTCATTTGAGGTATGGGATATGGTGTATTTGATCTTGTAGCCCTATTGATAGTCCACTCTCAAGAAGAGTGGTGTAGAGAAGCTTAAGCCATGATACTATGGGCCTTTCAGGATCATCAAACGAGTAGGCGAGGTGGCTTATGAGTTGGAGTTACCAGTAGACAACAGGGTGCATAATGTGTTTCATGTGTCACGCCTCAAGAAGGTGTTAGGACATCGTGTTGTTCCTTCCACCACTTTACCACCCTTAGATGAGGAGGGGAAGTTGATTTTGGTACCTGAGGCCATTTTGGATGTTAGGGTGAGACAGTTACAGAGACTTGTCATTAGAGAGTATTTGATTAAATGGAAGGACTTGCCGGTAGAGGATGCTACATGGGAAAGTGAGGAGATTTTGTAGCATCCGGAGTTGAGATTGCTTGGGGACAAGCAATTTCAAGGAGGGCGGATTGTAATGTCCCCTTCTTAGTTGCCATCGCAGTGTTTATTTAGCTTTAATGCCCTTGAAGGCTAAATGGAGAAATAAGGGAGAAAATATTAAATTAATTATTTTATAAGGTTATCAAATTAAAAAATATTAAAAGGTAACCTTATATTTAATTAATTTAATATAGTGACTTCATCTCATAAAGTCACTAAAAATAAAATTAAAAAATAGTGTGGAAGCTTCTAGAGGGGCCGCCCTAGTCTTGGTGAAAAAGTATATTAAGAGGGGCCAACCATTGCTTCATCATCCTGGTTTTGAAAATTGCTTGATGTGTTTAGTGTGGAGAAAATGTACAGCCATTGATCATTGGGAACGGAAACTCCCCTTGATTAGCATAATTGAGGTGGTGAAAAATTCTCCGAAGGGTTGCAGTGATTGGAAGAGATATTTCATTCTCTTCATTGTGCCAAATTTAGTGACCAAAGGCCAAATTTGCTGAGGACGATTTGCATATCCAATTGGTGATCATTTCTAGTTTCTAATAGCATTGATTTCTCTCATCCAAGGGCATTTTTGGAGATAGCAACAATCTGATATATTTTCCAGTCATCATATCAGCTTACTAGAGGGCCACTATTTTATTCATGGGAGCCATAAGTTGCATCGTTTTCACCTTCTAGCTGGACCAAGTCAATGATAATTGATGCTTGAGGAGAGTTTTGGAGGCTGCAAATTATTTATGTCTGCATCTTTTCTTCAGAACAGGGGCGGCTGGTTGAAGGCATCGACTTGGCTTGTGTGGAGCTTATTTTGGGTTGCTATTAAGTTGCTACATCTTCATCAGCATAGGAGCTGCTATAACCAGGTTCTTCATGATTTTAGAAGTAGTTTTGCATTGTTATTTCAGTCATCTAAGTCTGCTGCTGTAGGTGTGCATTTAGTACTCAGATTTTATATTGTAATGGCAAGAGTCTTGGCTCATGATTTCTATATCAGCATTGTAGTAAGGTTGGCATATCAATAAGAAGAAGCAAGTTGCATACCAAATATTTGATGTAATGTTCATATCGATTTTGCTCATTATCAGCATAATAGTTTGCATGCCAAGTGTTTGGCGAAATGTCAATTGGCTGTAGGTGTATGATTTGCACTAGTATAACTCATTTATATGCATTTGGAAAATACAAAGGACTTGCATTGCATCTTTAATATATGTTTAGCTTAATTGTATTCATTTCCAAGCATTTTATCACCATTTGCAATCATCAAAACAAAAACAAGACAAACTGAAAACCAAAACAGCAAATTCCGACTTCGCATACAAAGTGTTTGACAATATTCCTTGAGGCCTAATCAGCAAATTTAAGGTCAGATATTGCAAGGAATATTACATTAAACTTCTTTTTACAAATTCTAGAGGCACCAACCCCTCATTCAATTTGTGAGCACCAACCCACTAGAAGCACCAACTCCCACCTTTGAATTTGTAGGCACCAGCCTACTAGAATAAAATGAATAATTTTTGATTAATATGAACTCCTGCAAATCTGATCTGCATTTCTTTCTCTATCCTTCTCCAAAAACTCACTTTGTGATATATGATATGTCTTCAATGCACAGACACTTTACTCTACTTCCTTGCTTTATCATTAATCTGAAAGTACAATTTATATCTTCCCAAAACATCAAATGACATGTCTCTTAATTAAAAGAGATGTCTTCATTCAAAACATCACAACCTTCTAACTGATTGGTGCCCTTTGTAACTAGCATAAACTTCTTTTAAATAAATTGTTGTCCTTTTATTAATGAAATTTATATCGCACCACCTTTATGAATAGAGGCAACTCTTTCATGGAATGTGGTGACTTCTTTTAACCTTAATTGCTACCTTTAACTAATGCTCGATTGCTTCAATAATAGTCACTGCCTTTGAATAATATTAATCATTTGCTTCCTTTTAAATGGAATATAATCATTGTCGTGAGTGGTTAGCCATCTTTAATTCATTTTCTAATCTTTTCTCATTGCTGCCACTTTATAGACTTAATTGCTGCTATTTAATTGCTGCCATTAATCGGCTGTCTTTCAATAATAATCGCTGTTCTCTTTTGCATTATATCTGCTCCATATATTAATCGCTCCTTGTTCTTTTTTAATCATCAATCGACCTCTTATATGATTGATCAAATTGCTATGCTTCCAATATATGATCGTTGTTCTTTATGATGAATCGATTATCTCTTCTTTGCTGTGAGTACCAGTATATTCGCTAATCTCCATTAGTTGTATTATAAATTGTTCTTGAAGGACTATATTTATAATTGTCTTTGAGCACCAAAGAGATGTAAGTTGACCAACAATCAAAGGAGATTTCTTATCAATATCAAAGTTTTAAATCTTTAATTTAAAACTCGAGGAACATCATTATGTAATGGTTATAGCAACCACAACTATAACTTAGCATTCCTTTGGTAACCGTTAAATCATTGGCCAAGTGAATCCTTTGACATCAATGACAATAATTTTAACAATCTCCCCTTTGTCATTGATGGAAACAAAAGGGCAGAAATCCTTTTGCGAGCCATCCATTGTCACGCGAAGAGGGTTGAAACCCAAACCTAGTTCCTTGGTCTTGGCTTGTGACCTCTTTGAGCCCTTCTTTGTTTGAATCCATTGGTTGTTGCGCCTCCTATCACCATTTTTTCCTTCCAATGCTCCGCTCATGTGCTTCTACTCCTTGCATCACACACCTGCTTTTGTTCCTTCACACATCTTTTTTCATATCTAATTTTACATTATAATTTATTGTTGATTATATTAAAATATTGATTATTATTATATATTATATTTGTCGTCATTTCATCGCTGTCCCCAAATTTAGGCCTTTGGTCTCCTCATCCTTGAGACTTGTCTCCCCATCTGGAGACTCCATGGAACATAGGTTATTTTCATGCAATTGTTTGTAAATATTCTAAATAAGTGCTTTTTCACATTTAGTTGAATCAATGATAATTCTCACGCCTACACATTGCTAGAGTAGCTACTCATCAAGTATATAGCGATTGTTATCTCAAATTTATAATACACTTAGTGACATTTATTATGCCTATCTGGCTAATAAATATTAATTGAGATGTCTCATTATGTGTGCTAAGGGTTAAATTGCTTTGAAGAATGTGCAAGCTTTGTATTGTAGGTGAGCTTGAAAGTGTAGCTTGTGGCTTTGTACTAAGTCCTATATTTAATTTAACCATAGTGTTCCTCTTTATGTGTTTTCACTCTATGTGTACTTATCCTACTTAAGTCTCTACTTTTAAATGAACAATGTAAGTGCGTGGTTGTAAGATTTGTTTTATTTTAAGTCAAAAACATAAGATCCGTTGCCAAGTGTTGAAATAACTTCTTAATCTTTTATCCTATGCAAAACTAAAAAGATATATATTTACATTTTATTCAGGATGAACATGAACCACCCTAAAAATAATTGTACAGATTGTAAATTGAAAGTACATATTGTCTAATTTTAAGTTAATTTTTAATTTATTAGGAGATTCTCCTTCTAATTCAAAGAATGGTTTTACTACACATTTTTTTTTTTTTTTGTTGTACTAAGAAGTGCAAATTAAAATGCTAACATACTTGTTGGTGTTTAAATTAGCACCTATGGAGTGCTGATTGTAAATGGTCAACTATTTCAAATGTTTTGCAACACTTCTTCGTTATTTAAAGAGGAAAGTCCCTCTATGCTGATTTCAAATGTAAAAAGCGAACTACTCTATCTTTTTTACTCAGTTGCAGGACACAAGGGTGCATAACTCAATGTGCCGTAGCTAAGGATTTTCTCTGGTTTTGCAGATCAGTTAACTACGGCTAAACTAAGCTTTTAAACTATCCTATTTCCCCAAGAAAAACAGAGCATGAGGGAATAGGAGCCGGAATGAGGGGGTTGGATTATTTGGTCCGACCATCTTGCCAACAGATGATTGAGGCTTTCAACTCCTAGACTTATACTAGAATAAGGCTTTATGCAAATAACCGCTCTTATGGTAAGATAGAACTCGGTCTCGCTAAGGAGGAGGAACCCCTATCCAAGGTACAGGCCAGGAAATAGCTTACTTAAACACAACAAAAGACGATGACTCAAACAACAGACTTGCTAAGGAGGAGGAACCCCTATCCAAAATGTAGGCTGCAATATGATTCATTAAACAACATCAAACGATAATTTATTAATAAGAAAGTAGCCAAGGAGGAGGAACCCCTATCCAAGGAGGAAATTGAGACAACAAATTATTAAACACAATGCTGAAAGTACTCAAACAATTGGATCAAAGGCATGCGCCTGCTGATTTTCTTCTTCAAATTCTTTCAACAAATACAAAGGATTAGGACATGCAAAGGCACAAAATCATGCACAATTGCTCATCAACTAATCAACTCTCATCCAAGAGTGAACCAATAAACAAATGCAAATTGAGGCAACACAGGGGCAACAATTTTGCGTAGTAAGTAAAAGTTAACTAAACAATGAGCCCAAGGCTCTTATTTATAGAGTTCAAAGGAGTGGGCAACCCCAAAATCTCCTTGAGTCAAAAAGATCAATTGCCAACTAATTGGCAAGATTTATTCCTAAAAAGCAAGAAATCTATTAGTTAACTGGAAGTGTACTTCAGTTAACTGGCACTAAACTACAAGAGAACTTTAATATACATTAGGTGTCAGTAGGATAAGCATCCACGATTTATGGGATAAGTCATCCAAGATATGTACTTCAGTTAATTGGCACTAAAATACAAGAGAACTTTAATATACATTAGGTGTCAGTAGGATAAGCATCCACGATTTATGGGATAAGTCATCCAAGATAAGTGGAGTCAAAACAAACATCCACAATCTATGGAAGTCAACAACAAATATTCCCCATAAATAGAGATAAGCATACATGAATAAAGGGGGGAATTAGTTGACTTGGAATGAGTCATCAAGTCAACTAACAACCAATCATGAATGCTTTCCTAGAGACTAGGACGTCCCTGCCAAGGTGTCCTCTCACATTTCACCACCCTTGGTCAACAACTCCTCGATCCAAGTGTTGACCTCTTTCACCGACGGACAATCAATGCTTTGAAGGATGACTACATGGTGCTGTACCATTTCCTCTCCATGTGCAAGCTGCTGTTGAAACTCAATGCACTTTGTAGCTACATCATCTAGCTTGTTGGCCATGTCAACAATCTTCCTTGGCTGACAACTAGTAGAGTCATTGAAGAATGTGCCTAGGATGAAGTCTTGGAATTCCTTTTGCACTTTTTCTAACTCTATGTAAGCTCCGTCCTGATACTAGTAGAGGCATGGGATAGATATTACCAATGTTCTGACGAAGTTGATAATATCTACAACTATTATGCGATACTCAATCAGCTCTACTGAATTAGCATCATAGGCTTTCACCTTGTATGCCATCTTTTCCTTTCAAGCAAAAAGGTGTTGCTTGTTTTCTGTAGTGGTCACTGATTGGTAAGCTGAATACAAATCAGCAATTGTGATTTCATCTCCCGGCCTCTTCTCTGCAATCTTCAGCTCTGATTGTTGAATACTCGCGCAAAGCCTGTGAGCTCTGTCTCTCAACTAGTAAAGTTCTACTAGTATACTTCTTCCTTTGACAACGAAATCCTCCACTTGATCTCTCAAGTGTCTTCCATATGTCAGCAGCAAATTATGGTTGCGCTCCACGGGGAGATCCAACATTTCTTGTGGCAATGTTGAGACGTTCTTGGTGCCATGAATCAAGCTGGAAATATACAACCGTAGTTGCTGGTTTTCAGCCTTTAGGGCTGCTTTATCTCTTCCATCCTTTGCCATTCTCTCTTTTAAACTAACTGATGCAATCCCGAGAATGTCTACATCCACTTGGCGAGTGGTTTTGCCAAGATTCACTAGTGACAAGGTGAAGTCATGAACTTCAACCTCATGTATATTCCTGTCCACTGGTGGTGTAGCCGTTTCTATAACCAACTCTTTCTCACTGTTCCTTTCAATGTGGACTTGTCTTTTCATTTTCTTGACAGGCATGTCTTGAGGGACATGGTCAAATTCTGTAAAGTCCATCTCATAAGAAGGCATGTCTCTCTTCCTTCCAAGGAGACGCTCAAGCCAAGGGTTATGGCGAATCTCACTAGGAGGGACATTGGGCCCGTGAACACTTGATGAACGAAAGGGTTCTGCAAAGGTTTCTCTTGGTGGCGAGTCTAGATCAACATAGATCGGCAAAGGCTGTCACTGTGGTGAAGGCTATGGCTGTGGTGAAATAGGAGGATCTAGTGAAGCTTGAGGTTCAGTTTCCACAACTGGTGCTCCATCTGTTGCAACTTCTGCTCTCACCTGCTCTACCTCAACTGTGATCGTCTCAATCACAGGTTCTATTGCAACTGTTTCCATGACTGCTGCGGGCATATTAGTGGCTGTCTCCACTTGTTCTTCCTGCTGACTAACCTCAGCACTTTGATTTCTTCTTCCCCTGGTGTGACCCGACATTCTCATGCCTTTGGGAGGATGACACTACTATTTCTGTCTTGGCTTCTTTCTGGACGTGGAGGGTTGTGATGGACCAACCTGTGGCAGCTCTTCTCTGGGAATTACCACCCTCCTTGTCCTCTTGCTATCTAGATAGAGTTGGCTATTCCTCACAACTCTACTAGTTCTTTCCTCAATAGACGGGTTCTCTTTCGCAAACCAATCCACCTTGCCAAGTGGTTTTGAATCGACTTGGTAGACGAAGAATGAGGGGAGAATGACTTCCCCATCATCATTTGATAGTCCTTCTATATCTGCCGACATGAAATCAGCAATCTGATGAAGTCTGAAGCGACTGTAGTTCCTTCTTCGTACCTCGTACTCATCTTCACAATTAACCCAGTAATCCTCCATAGAAGATTCATCTGATGAGCATTTTTCAAGGTGAGTAGCATGCATGCCTCTTGGATCATAAGACCTGCTATCAATAAGATACTTGAGATTCAGCCTTAGCATCTCTTGACACATGAGTTTGGCATCTGATGCTGCTTTACATCAGTAGAGGCCCATCTCAATTGGAAACTCAGCAACTGGCTTCTTCTTCAGGCATAGGTATGCATGAACCTCGGCCAATTGCCTAAGGACTTCCATGGATACTACCCTATCTGAAGGGTAGCAAGGTAACATTGCAGGGTGACCATCATAGCCATACACGTGTATGTATGTGAATGTAGGGAATTGGATAAACCAATCCGCCCATTCAACTATTGCCTCCTTGGCTATATATGAAATGCGCACATGCATCTCGTGATCGAGATCTCGGACAACGTGCATGATGAAAAGGTCATTGATCTTCTTGAAGTGCCTTTCCGCGAGAGTAAACTCAAGATGCGGGAAATACTCATGTACCTTTTGCACGCCTAAGGTCTCCTCAGTATCCAGTGCTCTGAATTGACCTTAAAAGGTTATCAAATATAGCAAGTAGGAGCACATGTGAAACCTGTGGATCTCTTGAAACCCTATAATTTGCTGGTGGAGTGAATCACTAATAAGAGAGGCCCAATCAAAGTGCTCTCTTTTTCTGACAATCTTGGCCACGATGTAATACATCCATGGCTGAAATTCATTTCTATGCTCTTGACCAGTGATTCGATTGAGTAGTGTGCTCATCACAGTGTACTCATCGCGGAACTCTCCACACCCCAGATTCTTGGGCAAGCTGGTTTTTTGCACTTTCAACCATTTCTTTGCCACTCTTGACTGGCATTTTTCCTTCGAAGCCTCAAATGCTCTCTCACATTTTCTCACAGATATGACTTTGTTTTTAGAACGTGAAGGGATAGAAAAGCATTTTTCTATGTCTTTTGGCTTAAGACTGCAGATCAACCTCCCATCCATTGACCGAATTTCTCTTGTGGTCACATTGTAATGCTTAACACAAGCAATTACAAGCTCCACACTCTATAAAGTGATAGGGATAGAGGCTTCCTCGAGCAATCCAAATTTCTCGACATTCTGTAGTGTAATTTGATCTATTCCCTCCAAGTCCTTAGGATCAACCACTGGGTTTACTTTGTGTAGGTCGGTGTCTGTCGTGATGATGAAGTCATGATACAAGGTTGTCTTGGTCTTGTATTGTACTTGAGAATACTGCATTTTGAAAGCCTTGAAGAATGACTATGAACACAACCTATGTCATGTCCCCATCCTAGTCAGCACAGCTGGTGACAAGGTTAGCCTATCATTTCGATCCTCGTAGGCTGACTGGAGTGTGCAGAGGATCATCTGGAGCCGTTGCTCAGTGTTTGGTAGCTCCAGTTGCAGTTGTATCAGGTTGGGCCTTCGCAGAATCTTCGAGTGAGCATTTTCAGGAAACTTTCTATTTTTAGAAAGTTAGGTCAGGCGGAAGCTGCTATTTCGGGCAGGGCACCTGGTTCAGCCATTCAGCTCAGAATCGACCCAGTTCAGCAGTTGGTTGATTTGACAGAGAAATAAGGAGTAATTAATGAGTTATTAAATATTTAATAATTTGACTTTATATTAAAGTCACTTTATTGAAATATTTAAATATTTAATTATTTGGCTTAATTATAAAGTATTTAATTATACTTTATAATATATTATTAAAAGGTGACTTAATGAGTATTTATATTCATTAAAAAGGGGACGCCAATAATTAATTATTTCTCCTAAGTCAAAAGTGCAAATTAAATCATTAATTTAAATGATTTATTAAAAAGGAGAATGGGTCGAATTTTTCCTCAAGGCAATATATACCTTTCACAGGCAAAATCGAACTATCATGTTTATTATTCAATTTTGTCTTCTTGCATCTGAGCATAGGAGTTTGCAAACCCTAGGGTTTCTGGCAGACAAGCGTTTCTGGAGAACGAAAACTCTTCAGAGATTAGGCAGACTGAGGCTGTGAAATACCAGTTTAAGCTTGCATCTGGGTGACTTCATTCAGGAGTTACAGATTGGATTGATTGACAGATTCATCAGTGATCAGCAGAGATATTCATCTTCCTTTTGAGGCGATTTCATCCATTACCATTCATCAGTGTTTTGGCACGAATCTCAAGGAGCCGTACTTATCATTTATTGCTGTACTTGGCCGTACCAGCAAGGCCATACTTTCTTGTCTCTGGAGAAACGCCTTCCATCTTCAGGTTCTGGCAAGTGGACTTTGGACGCAGTGGTTACTGGACACTTTTGCATTGGTTTTTGAGCTCGAGATTCCTTCATTTATTTCTGGCCGTACTATCAGCATTTATTACAGCCGCCATTAAGAGAAATCAGGTTTTTCTTCAATAAATTGATTGTATTTCATTTATAGCTCCATACTTATTGTTGTAATTGCTCTGGAAGTTAAATACATTGAGGCGCCTATCATATTTGAGCAAGATCTGAGCATAAAATTGCATTATTGAATTTATTTAGATTTTATTTGCAATTTCTTAGTAAAATCGCAGCATTTATTATTTTGTGAAAAAACCCTCAAAATCACAAAAAAACCAAAATTTGCAAAAACAATACAAAAAACAATTAGGGTTTGAAACAGAGAACCACCAGGGTTTTGACAACCTAGTTCTGACGACTTTGAAAACCCTTCAAAATAACACTACCTGCTGAGAAGTATATTTTTGGAAAAATTTTGACACATGGGTTTTGTTCGTGCTTCAAAGCTAAACAAACCCAGTTCGTTGGAATTTTGATTTGACTACTTTTCTGAAAAAATCCCTAAAAATAGGGGCGGCAACTTTTGTTGATTTTGAAAAATTTGGCGAGATGGATTTCTCTGGAAAACTATGCTGATCATACCCAATTGATCAGATATGTGATACTCTGCTGTTTACTATGACATGCAAGAAATTTAGACAGAATAGAAGAAGAAAATGAGAGGAAGAATAGAAGTTATTGCTGCCCTCTTTGAAAAATATGCTTTGCTGGATTCAACCTCTGAATTGGCAAATTTTTTCAACTCTTGATCTTTGAAAAATGACGAAGAAGAATTGAAAACTTCTTCAGATCTGAAAAATTCATCCTTGGAGAGCTTATTGTTGTTCAAATCCTCAACTTGAAAAAGAGTAAGTTCAAATGGGACGCCTAGGCTTGAATAAATAGAGATTTGTGGTTGAATCCATCAAATAAGGAAGACAACTCATGATTTGGATTAATTTTGAGTTGTCATCACCAAATCCCATTGATGTTGGGAGGTTCAAACCAATTTCCCACCAAAAGCTCTTTACTTTTTGAACAAAGTCTATCGTCATCTTGACTAGGCGTACTTTTCCAAGTTTCATTTCATTTTCATCATTTTTGCATGCTGAATGACCCCTATTTGCTCTTCATTTTAGGTTGATCAGACGGCCCTGAGAGGTTGTTGACAAATTCATTGAGTAACTAGATCCGTGCTGAGAAAATGTTCCTGGGAGGTGTTAAGCTAGAAAGCAGAGTTTTGAGCTCCAAAAGAAAGGGCGGCTTTCTCAAGGAGGGGCGCTTGTTCCAGTGCCTTAGTCAATTTTGATGTCAGCTCTCCAATTCTTTCATCCAGACCTCCCGTGCTTAGAATTGAAATCCCCGTTGATCAGAGAATTAGACAATCATGTTTGATGTTTCATTAGGTGACCAACTTTGCTCTGCAAAGGATGACTGGTATTTCAGTTTGTGGAAGGCAATTTAGGGTTCTCTAAAGCAAGGGCGCCTCTAGCTGAAAAGGGCGCTTTTTCCTTTTTGCTCAATGATTTTTACCTTGAAAACGCTCCAGTTTGATCTTTATTATTTGGTTACTGCCTTATTAGATTCCGTGCCGACAGCTCTGTTGTTGAGATTGACCCGGACTGAGAAGAACGTCTTGGGAGGCCTTCTAACATCTAACAACATTTGGAGACTCAAAAGAGAGGGTGCCTTTCCTTGGAAAGAGCGCTTTTTCCACCTTGCCTTAGCACGTTTTTCAATGTTTCACATTCAGTGTCCTCTTCTGGCATTTTCCACTTGATTGCTTCTACTGGTTGCCTAGCGGACCCTATGAACATTCTGTTGATCTTACTGAGAGGTTGACGAGGTCATTAGGTACCTCAAAAGGAAGGGCGCCCTTGGCCAATAGGGGCGCTTTTGGCTTGTAATTTACTGATTTACCCTTCATTTAGCATGTTCAGACAATCAATCACTGTAGTCACTTGAATTATCCTGCAGTTTGGCTGATAGATTTGTTGTTGTGCTGAAATGTAGCTAAAAAGATCTTATGAAGGCGACATTTTCCAGACATTGACATTTGGACCACCTCCTTCAAGGGCGCCTTTGCTTGACAAGGGTGCCTTTTCCTTGCTGAATCATCATTTGGAAGCCATTTTTGATACCTTTTCAACTGCCTCCTTTCACTCCGCTGACGTTTACCGGCGACCACTTCATTAGACGATCTTGCTGAATGTTACGTTGTTGAGTTGAAGCGAGCATGAAGAGGATGACTGTTTCAGAGTGATTAGATGTTTGCATTTACCTCCTGAGAATCAAGGGTGCCCCTCACTGAAAAGGGCTCTTTTTGCAACTTGGACTGATTTCTTCTTTGTAACGTTTCCAGAGTTAGCCAATTTTGGCTCTTTTCGGTTTCAGAATTCTCCTCTGTCAAAGATCACCACTTTTGTCCTTTTCTGCCATGGTTTCTTCGTTGAAGCTCTTGAAGCTTAGCTTTCAGCACCAAGTACTGGCCAATCCTCCATTAATGGCTGCAAAGCTCCTAGTTTTCATTCTGAAAAATGAAAACATACCCACCAGAGTTAAACATTGCTTTTGATGATTCTGACTTGACCAATGTGATTGTGAAGTCAAATAACCCTATCAATATCATTTTCATCAGTTTCCGGGAAGGTCCTATTTTCAGGGAAATTTTCAAAATTTTAACCATAAGTTCCTTGACAAAAACGCACAAAAACTCTACGTTCAGTTTGACCTAAAACAGACTTTTGATGACATTTTTCATTGTTTAACTTAAATTATGCAGAAATGCCAAAAATTTATTTTGGGTACAACAAGACTTTTGATGTTTGTTCATGTGAAAAATAAATAATTCATAGTTGAGTTGTGCTTTTCCTTGATGCACTTAGTCATTGGATGAGGCAATGCCAAAGGGAACTCATAACAAACCAAGACTAAAAAGCATATATATCTCAAAGAGGGGGAATGACTAGAAGATTTAGCATTGCTGAATAATATGCATGCTTAATATTGCATAAAGAAATATCCTATTCAGATAGACAATGGAATTTCAATATGCACGAAGCATTAGTCAAAGTCATGCTAACCTCTTAAGTTTGATCATCTATCTAAGGATAAAATGTTTTAGATTGTGGATGGTAAATCTTTACATAGACACACACTAGTCATTGCAGTACATGCATCACATGAGATAAGAGAAGAAAGCTATATATTGAAGAGAGATTTATTATATTAATATACATTTTAAGTGCATCACATTATATAATGGTCATAGAAATGAACATGTTGACACGCTGAACTGCTTGATTATTTTTATTTGCAGTTTGATCCCAATAGTTTGGGAGCTTTGGAGGATAAAATCCTTATGAAGCAATCTATGGATTTGGGCTGCCTTCCCTATCTTTACATAAAATTTGTAAAATTATGAAGAGAAAAGGATAACAAAATGCATTAAGGGAAATGGGCATATTGAAGACCAAGATAGTTTTATCTTATGACTTTTAATCATTATAGCACATTGAAATCAGATCCTACAACATAAACAAAAGAATTCTCAGTGGAAACAGAGATAGAAATAATACTCCAGGAGATTTTAGAAATGATATATAAACAAAACACAGAGAACCCAAGGTAGTCAGTAGTGAGCATTAATATTCAAATATCAAGAGAAATATACGATGCGTCACCCTTGAAGACAATAAAATGCTTAAAGAAAATAATTAGGTTAGGACTTGACTACTATAACACAAAGGTAAAAAATAAGTAGCCAAGCAATCCTTACAAATGAGCTCAAGGTTCATATTTATAGCTGAACATTATCCATGATATTCAAAAATCTTAGCCAATAATTTGCTGTATACCTTTCCTTTTGGTATATTCTCAGATGATATAGTGTTTTTGAAAAGTCTTGCTTGCTTTGATAGATGCTTTCTACAATCGTCATTGTGGGTTTACCAAGACATGATTGTCTCTATAGAATGAGGTTGCAATGACTCATTTTGTCTTGTTCTAGTGACAACACTATCCACTTTTTGCACTGAATCCCAATCATTTTCCACTAATTATTTCTGATTGTGCCTCAAAATGGCGGAGAGATACTTAAGATTTCCTTCTTGACTAGTTTTAGAAGCAATTCAAGGGGTTCTATTGTTGAATTTTTCTGTGGATCTTTATTTGAAAGTCTGCCTTTGGATGCTGTTGGATCAACGAATCTCTGGATGTTGATAGCTTTCAGACAGATGCCAAGGATGAAAGCTCTTATTGTTTTCCCTGTGGATTTTGGTGGGACATTTGTCTTTGAAAGGCTTTGGGATTCTTGATGGACAGCCATGTAGCCAGTAGGGACCCACTTCTTTTGAAAGTTTCCTTTTCTTTAGTTATTTATGTTATTTTAGGGCTGCTGCTACTGTTGGATCTAATCAGCGGTCTGATATCTTGATTCTTGAGAACTAGAGATGAAATGAAACTTTGTTTTCATAAGACAATAAATTAGCTGTACTTACTTTTTCTCAGTGATAGCTGAATATATCAATGAACTTTGTAGGAAGACAATTGAGATCATGTTATATAAAATTTAAGTATTTGTTATCATGAATTGAGAGGAACAATTCTGTCCTGTAACGAAGGTAGACTCTGAAAGGTTGTATGATTTTCTTGTAAGATATGGTGAGATTCAATTCTTAATAGTGCCTGCAGATGTGTTGCTTGAATAAATGTCTTTTTATGAGATAGTGTGAGATTCATTCTATGTTATGGATTGAGATGTCTTATTTAATAAACTGAATCCCTTTATTGTATGCATTTTTGGGTGTTAGTTGTGGCTATGTAATATGCTATACTTGTTGACTTGGTGTATGATTTATATATAACCAATGAGACATAAAAATTGTTACTAACTTTTTGATGCAAAATGTGTCTTTATCAGGTAAACAATGAATCACTTACTGTGAAAGATTCTGATGGCAACACAGTTCAGTCACAGCTTGTACCACTAGAAAATTCAACAGTCAATTTGACAAGCTACTACAATAAAGAATCAGACAAAAGCCCTCTTTTTTCTCTTTTTTTCCAAGTGTCTGTACCACCCCTTGGATTCAGCACATATATTATTTCAAAAGACAATGGTAATCCACCTCTCTTTGCTTAAACGATTTTCCCATCACACTGAGCATCATAACTTTTAATTTTTGAAATACCAAGGAAGGTCTACTAATGTGTATTGTACAAAAGACTATCTTAGGAAACATTACTAATTAGAATGTTTAAATAATAAAATTTTAATCTTTCAGCTGCCTTTATGCACAGGGAGTAGGCCTGTCTTGTCAACCAAACAAACTGTAGCAGTGAATGAAAGCAGTACATATGAGGCTGGACTGGGCAACTTCACAATGTCATTTTCCTCTATATCTGGTCAATTACAACAGATATCAAATTCCAGGACAGGGGTAAATTACTGGTCCTTAATTTCAACCTTTTCATCCAAAGATGCCTTTACATGCACTAGTTTAATAAATGCTTTAAATCACAGAGTTCAAGATAGTGTCAAACTGCATACACAAATATTCTTGAAGTCATGGTTTCACTTTCATGATTATGTTTCATTTATATTATATACACAAAAAACCATGGAAAGACAAATGTATGAATCATTGAAAAATAAATGTGAAAGCCTTCGAACAATGTAATCTCCCTTTCCTAGTGATCACTCTAGGAGGACTTACTAGCCTATTTAATTCCTGTAGGCTATAGTCGGATAAAGGGAATTGGATTATTTAATTATTTTATGTTGCCTAGCGGGAAAAGGTATATTATAAGGTAATATTAAATAATTAAGTTAAGTGGAATTATAAAGTGATTTTGGGGAAATATTTAAAAAGACACTTTGTAAAGTCACCTTATTTTATTTTATGAGCGGGAAAGTGAAAGTCATATAAAGTGGAAATTAGAGCTCATTTGCATTATGCTTGCTTATTTTCTCTAATTGATACTTTGAGGGGATTTTTGGAGTTCTTGGCTTTGGGGATGGAAACCCTAGCGCAACTGGTTTCACTGGTGAGACTAATCTACCCTAGCTGGTCTGGTTGGAAAGATCATAGAAGTCTTTCACAGTAAATGATATTGGAAAATTTGTTAGTCTCCTTCGGAGACAAATTTGAAGAGCAACGATAATATTATTTGCATTTGGAGGATGGGTTACAGGCAAGTTGGATGATTTACATGGTAGAGTTTATTGCTGGTCAACTCAGTTTGTGGTGTCTAGATTGTTGGTTGATTATATATTGGTTTCCACATTTCGAGCTTGGTATTTGCATACAAGGTCGTGGTTACTGTCCATATCCCTTGTGCTAAGGATTATTCTTTTGCTGAGATTGACATTGCTGCATTTTATGAGGTCATGGGTTTGATATAAGGGGTGCGATTGTTTTAGGAGGGTGCGAGCATGTTGAAAACTCCAGCGCTGATGATATAAAGGGGTGTCGTGGTTATCTGGGCATAACTGAAACTGTTGGGCATTTGTATTAGCAAGGGCGACGACATAATCTTGACGCCAACCTTTGCCATTCATCTATCCATCAACCGCAAGCTGTGGAGCCTCTACTAAAACTGCCATCACCTTGGAGTCTTGCCAAAACAGGTATTTTAATGTTATGATTGAGTTTGCATTTCTGTGTATGTGTATTGCTGCAACTTCATTATTCAAAAATATTAATGTTGAGGGCTTTATGCCTTGTTTTGTTGTAATAGATAAACTCATGAAATAAAATAATGCCATGAATAGAGTTATCTACTTGTTAATGTTATTATATGTGATTTGCAAATCTCAAACCCATTGACAATACTCAGTCCAGTTAGTAAGCTATTTGTTTGACAAAATGTTTACATATGCCAAACTGTACAAATCATTTAAAAATATCGTGCAAAACCAAGAGGGGATTTTATAGTGGTATCAAAGCTGGAATTCTTGCTAGCTTGTGAGTTTTGGGTACATATTTTGGTAGCATAATTTTTTGAGAAGTATTGGGTTTCTCTCAGTTGCATGATCATTTATGGATTCGGAGGATAGGGAATATATAACGTACAGGAGTAGAAGGGAGAGAGCAACTGATAACCTATTTAACTCAGAGTTTGAAGAAGAGGAAAACATGGGTGACAGGCATGAACCGCTTGAGGGCAGCACTATGCAGATATTGAATGACCTTGCAAGGGGTCAACAACAATTGGTTCAACTCCTGACTTAGTTTATAACAAACCATAAATGTTGGTAACAATGGTATAAGAGGGACTAACGGTAATAACGGTGATAATGGCAACAATGGGAATAATGGTGAAGGGAGCAACACTCACATTCTTGCACAGAGTCACACAAGGGAAGCTAGTAGAGTGACTCCTAGACCTCTTTTACCCAAATTCTTCGGAGGACAGCAAGAAATCAGGGACAACAAGGACAAGGTGAAGGGTTCATTGATTATGTTGTACCCAAACCAAATTTTTGCTTCATTAAGGCATTTTGCTAAAAAGAGTCTAAACCTTGTTAAAATGATGTCAAAATACAGTTTTTGGGCAAGTCAAGTATGGACTTGGTCAGTGTCATGTCAGTCGTTAGCAACAATTGGTCAATACCCGGAGGAAAAAACCTGAACCTGGGATGCAAAGCAGGACATTTCATGATGGAGAAGTGCTTCACGACAGGATTTTACTCCTACAAGGTCGTTTCAGTGGCCAGAACAGTGTTCGAGGAGTGTAAAACAGACATAAATTTCAAGCTGAAAACATTCTGGTGTGCCTGTAGCTCAGGGGCGCCTAGCTTTTTAAGTTGTCATATGTGCTTGTTTTTGCTTTTAGATAGATTCAATCTCTTCAGAATTAGCCCAGCTTTGCGACGAGCTAACATGCAAAGTCATCTGAGTTGCAGAATTCTGACAAATGTAGTCAAAAGTTGAAGGTACAATGAAAGTACACATCAAAAAGGCTGTCAAAATCACAATTCCGGTGTGCCTGTAGCCCAGGGGCCCCCTTGATTTTGAGCTGTCAGATGAATGAATCTACTAGTGCTGTTTCCTAAAGATCTTTTCCAATCTAGTCCACTCTTGCAACGCACTAACATGCGTTATGATCCGACAAGTTGAGTGACCGTAGCAGAGGTTCTACCGAGCACGTAAAACAGAGCATGGAAAATGTTGACAAATATTCCGGTGCACCTTTGGGCCAGGGGTGCCTAGCCTTTAGGCCTGCCAAATGGGGTTATTTGCAGTTACAGTCTACATGGGATTTGTGTGCAGTCCTCCTAGCTATCCATCGAATCTAGCCGATAGCTCGCACAATTTGGCAGTCGCCCGTGAATGAAGGAACAATGGAAGTCACTGAAGAAATCAGGCAACCAGAAAAACGGCTAAGTATGGGTATGGTCAGTTACGCATTTGTATTTTTGAGGTCTTAGAAGCAGTTTTCTCGCTTTGTCACCTCCAAAGACATCTCTTTTCAATGCTCCTAGCTACACAGAGAGACTGTCGGTGCACGAATCGGAGCACTCTAGCTCCCGGTGTCAGGGATCAAACTATGGCATATAGATGAAAGTTTCACTTTTGCCAAAACAGTGAAAACGCCTTTTTATGCTAGGGGCGCCCTTATTTTTGAGGTCCCTAATGCATCTTTCAGATGCCTTACGTACAGTCGTTGGATGTGGAATTCTTCTAGTCACGCGATGAATCTATCCTTCAGTTAGCAAGACTCATCATTCACTTGTTACGGCGGAACGAAGCATGAAATGGAAAAACAGAGAAAATGGCTAAGTCTGGTGTCATGCATCAATTTAATCAAAGGTGCCTAATTTTTTGAGGTGTTAAACGTTGATTTTAGTAGTTGCAGCTCCCAGCAGACATTTTATCTCTGGGATTCAGGCTTCGCGGTGGATATCTCAGCTCGGTCACAACATCACTCAGTCACCCAGAAATCAGAGCTAAAAGGGGCAACCGTGACAGTTTCAATTAGCTATAAAATAGGAAGTTAGCAAAAAGGCTAATAACTATTGCAAATGGATGCTTAGAGGGTCAAATTAGGACTTTCTGGAATCAGTGAAGTTTGTTGAGTGCATCTAGATGCTTTGTTTTGTTGTCAACTGAATTAAAATAATATTTAATATTTATTTTGCATGCTAAGGCAATAAATGGCGATTTTTCTCAATGATTTATTATTGGCGCCTTTTTTATGTTGGGTTTTAAATTCGCATGATGAATATTTTATTATTATTTTAATCCGTGACTATGAGTCAATGCCAGTTTCAACTGAAGGGTGTCCAATTAGAATAATTCTTTTTCAATCAGGGTTTTGATCTTACAGTCTTGCTTTTGTGGGACGATTTTGCTCTATTTAATCACAAGTGTGCCTCATTTAATTCATTCAAGTGCAAGCAAAGGCGAATTTCTCCAGAGCTTGGCGATTTTTCTCAGCAGGCAATTGCAGAAACATCAAATAGTTTTCATTTGTAGGTTTGAATCCAAATTTATTAGCAAAATTAAAGGCAAAGTGGTGATTTTGGCAGAAGAAAACACTAAGAAAAACGTCTTTCTTCAATTTCTTCCATTTTCTCGCCTCAAATTCACTCACATGTTCAAAAAATAGGTAAATTTTGGAAAATTAAATCATCTGGATCGATTCAGAATAGCTTTCTCGAGAAAACCCATGTGCTAGAATTTTTCGGGAAAATTTGTCCCAGAGCATTCGTTCTCAAGGCTCTGATTTTCTAAACCGAAATTCCTTTACATGGTCGAGAAAAAGTCATAGTTTCACATTTCTAATGTTCTGGGTTGTCTTAGAATCTTTTTCTGGACAAAACCCATATCTTAAAATTTTTCGTGAAAATTGCCGTTTGATAGGCTATTTTCAACCTCGGCAGGGTATTTTTAGCTTTTTAGAAAAGTTGCCAGAATATAGCCGTGTTCACAGTCAACAGGTGATTTTTTCAAAATGCAATTCACACAGCACGAATTCAAGACTAATTTAGTCTTGACTCACGACTTCATCGAAACAATTGATACGAATCTACATAAGGTGCTTCCAGAAGCAGTCTTGGATCCAGTGAAGATAAAAGATTTAATACTCCAAAAAATTCAGGATTTCGGGTTGTTAGAAGCCGCCTCTATTCCTATCTCCGTACATTGCATTGAGTTTGTAATGTCTTGTGTCAAGCATTACAATTCAACTACTTGTGAGATACAGTTAATAGATGGGCGTGTTATATGCAGTCTCAAACCCCTAGACATCGAGAGGTGTTTTGGTATACCTCAACATCCAAATAGTCTGGTCATCACAATGGACCAGTGTGAGAGGGCATTTAATGCTGATATCGACAGATGTCAAAACAAGATGGTAGAAAGGTGGTTGAAAGAAAAGAAGAACAAGTTGTCGAGCATTGTGGGTCGCGGTGAATACAAAGATGAGTATGCGATTTTGATCACACTTCTCAATCGCGTCTCAGGTCATGCAGATGCAAACAGATTCCAGCCTTGGATGTACTACATCATAGGTCAGATCATTTCTAGGTATGAGCATTATGACTGGGCCACTCTCATTAGCGATGTTCTCCACGAGCAAATCACCGGTTTCCTAGTCGCCCATTAGTTCCATATGTGTTCTTATCTCGTGTACTTGATCGCACATTGTTGGCGTAACAACTAACACCTCTGGAGTGCAAGTTGGTACGGACAACCATGCACACTATGCAATGAGTGCTCTTCAAATTAGAAGGGGAAGCTGTTACGACCCAATTCTGCGTAAATTAAAAAACTTTCCAATTCTCACTTAAAACATGTAAAAGTAACATATAACAAAGATAATACAATAAAATTTCTTCCTTTCTTTATTGATAAACACGTACAAGTTACAATATGTTTCCTCATGAATTTCATTTTCATTTCAAATATAAATCAGAGTTAAAAAGTAATACAGTTACATACATAGCTCGTAAGCTTTTGCACAAATAGAAGTAAGAAGGTCCAGGAGTCCGTCCTTTCAAATCTTGGTACATCGGCCGCTTGCTGTGGAGGAGAAACATCACTGCTTTTCCCAACCACGGACTTATAATGCGGTCCCTCGCACGATCATTTTGCAATGAACGGCCCTCCCTTCGAAGAAGAGATCGGTAGGGTATCCTTTAACGATTACCAACTGAGCATAGTGCTGTGTCCTACACAACTAGTACCTTGCTATTTCACAATCACAAACTAGTACTCGGATCACAATGAACTGACAGTGTAGTCTCAACTATCTCACATCTAGGTGGATGTCGTACCTTTCACTACTTTGGCCAAAGTATTCTCATTCAGTACTTCGAATGAAGGTCATCTATCATAAACACTACTCAGGGTCGATTTGACTTGGGGCTATCTTACTCTACGCATAGGTTATGTCCTCCAATGGATGAATCCGTCATCCCAGACATCCTACAATCATACTATCCTATTAGAAACGAAACAGTCAACAAATGTCTTATATCCTAACTCCTAATTTAGGAAATCTTTATCCAAGGAGTATATAGCTTGTCACAAATAACCTAACAACATAAGCTTAAGACCATACTTGGTTCTGTCATCATTTCGTTCCTAGTAGATAATAAATACAGCTACGTATTCTCCATATACGGAGATCATACAAAGTATGCAAAAACAATCAAATACGTATAAAAACCCTTTTCTATATAATGCAGATTAAATAAAGCTACCCTTTAGCTCTTAAATCATTTGATTCTCTTTTCACTATCCCCTTAATTTAAAGATGGAATGCACAAATAAAGTTTGCCCAATCAGTTCTTAAATAACTTTGAGCTATTTGAAATCTCAAACACACAATAAAGCAAATGCAATCTTTCAACATAAATTACAAAGTAATAGAAAGTCATGCCTGATATTCAAAGAGTACGGTGAACTCCAAGATCACTTTTTCACAATGATACAATGGCACTCCACTATAGAAGATTTGCCCAGCAATGACTCTTAATTCTCACAAAATATCATAGACTGTATTGCTGCAATTGCTTGTCAAATACTGTCCAAGTTCTCTGTATCAGCTCCTTTCCAGTAATACTCCACTAGCAATCTTCTATTGTTGATCTCAGCCAATAGTATCCTCACTCAGAAATTCTCCAAATAAAGAATATTATTGTTACCTCAGTGTAATTTATAACTGAGAATACTCAGCACTCACTGAAACACTTGAAACAGATAACTAACACAGACTCACAATATTGGCTCTCAAAATTTGCAGTGTATAAGCTCTCTAAAAACGTCAATGAAGAGAAAATCCGAAGTGCCTTTGAATGAAAGTTTGTGAAGTATTTATAGGCCACAGTTAAAACAGTTTCCCCATTTCTGGGCATGTATATTGACAGATTTCAAAGTTTACTCAGTCAAAATGTTACTTGCCATTCATCTAAACCCTTAGTCATGTTCTTTCATGATGATTCGACTTCTATACAGCCAGCAATTCGAAGAATATTTCAACTAGCAATAAAAACGAAATCTACAGCCACGTTTTTCTTGCCAGGCGTAAGAATTTTCCATGATATTTTTGCTGCGTTCTAGGTCAAGTTCCAAATCGACACAGCTCAGTAGTTTGTTGCTATTTTCTGGTTTTTGAGCTTTGAATTTGTCTTCTTTCATTCCCAGCTGTGCAGGGACCTCCGCCATTTCCACGGGAGAGTTTCCTCTTTTCTTTATTTTCATTCATTTGCTATAATTCGAATTTTTCCAAAAGTTTCTTTAAAAGTATTTCGCCTCTTTTCAAATGTATAAGTTAAATATTTTATATGGTAATCTTTTAAATATTTGAACTTCGACCTTTTTACAAACCACGAATTTCCTTCTTCAATTTTTAACACTTAAAATAAAATGCGAATTTCATTCTTTGAATTTGAAATTGTTTTAATAACTTCTATTTGTATATTTTATTCTTTAAATTTTGAAATGGTTTTTCCATTATTTAAATTTTAATAATTTATATTTGTAATTTTTACCTTTAAATGTATAATTTTAAACATTAATATTTATTTGTATATAAACGTATTTATATATAAATAAATATTAATTTTAATATTAATACATTTTATAAAATATACAAATATATATTATTATTTATATATTCTTTATGTATTGATATTTATATATATATATATATATATATTAATAATCACCTTATTAATATATATATATGTATAAATATATATTTAAATCTTTCTAGACAATAATACTTGAATATCATTTATCAAGGTACCAGGCGGAATGTGTACGTGTAAACATGTCTACATATACTCTATGTATATACATATGTATGCGTATATACATGTTGATACAGATGTACGAGCATATCCATTTGCTTAACGTACATACGTATTGATATGTCTATACATTTAGATATGTGTATACAGTGTATACATGTGTATACGTACCCATTCGACCTTTATCACATTCTTTCTATTACGTTCATTCACAGGGATTCACAGTAAAGTCAGACTAACATTCATCCACATCATATAAAGCATAAGTAAATCATACTCCTAAGCCTAAGGATGACTTATCTACACTATTCATAATTGACATGGTTTCTCAGAGTCTATACTAACGTGTGTGTGTATGCCCAATTTGGTAATCGTTACTGTTTACTCGACCAAGTTCCTCCCCGAATGATGTCTCTCCTCTGTCCGAAGGAATAGTCTTCATACCTGCACACCATGATATGACATCGGCAGTCATATGCTCATAACAAGGTAAAAACATCTCACAAGTTAGAATACTATTATTCCATAATTGTATGCAACATTTAATCAAGATTAAATCATTTTAGAAGTAACAATCAAATGAAACCATCATTTAAATAGGACTCATTCATTTAATAACGAGATCAACCATGTTTTATTCATCATCAAGATTCAAATATTACAATCAATTGCCCTATACAATAGTAGCTATAATATCGGGATGTAACA
Source organism: Sequoia sempervirens (assembly GCA_007258455.2). Lineage (NCBI taxonomy): Eukaryota > Viridiplantae > Streptophyta > Pinopsida > Cupressales > Cupressaceae > Sequoia > Sequoia sempervirens. Next base: position 51,526 of record VDFB02391518.1, read on the forward strand.
GAAGCTCCCTCATTGTGTTGACAAAAGTGCTTGAAAAGGAAAGTAAACTAAACTATATCCTATCTTTTTGTCTCAGTTGTAAGAGGCACAAGGTTAAGAAAACCAAGAACGTTGGTTTCGTAGGTCATTAGCTACAACTAAGCTAACTACTTTAAATCTATCTAGTTTCCTCAAGAAAACAGAGCATGAGGAAATGGAGCAAGAATGTTCTAATATGATAAACTTCAGGTATAGTTTCACAACGTGAAGGCAAGGTGGGCACAACTATTTGCTCGGCTGGGAAGAAGTTTATTGGAAATGACAAATATACGATAAACCGAGTACAGACTCACAATGTGAAGGCAAGGTGGCACGACTATCTGCTTGTCTGAATAGGCTTATTACTCACACACATCACATGATAAACCAAGTACAAATTCTCAACTTGAAGGCAAGGTGGCACAACTATCAGCTCAATCTAAATAGGCTTATTGAATACAAAACACAAAGGATAGCCAACTAGGATAGTAAATTGCATTGGCGAGACACGCATACAATATACAATCAAACTAGCCACTATATCTAACTAAGGCAAGCATTCACCATAATAATTGCATGAAACCCGAGTGGCATAACAATTCATTATCACAATAAATACTCATGAATAGATACAGAACGAGCAATATTGAAGGAAAGGTGGGCACAACATATATTACTTTCTCATGCAAAAGTTCTTGAACAGATACAATAATAGCAATACTATAGGCATGGTGGGCACAACATGTATGCTATCACGCAAAAGTTCGTGAATAGATACAAAATAGCAATACTACAGGAAAGGTGGGCACAACATACATGCTATCTGTTGATGTGTTTTTCGTGACCGCACCAACGCAGAATAAAGTTGCCAACGGCTTCCCTATCCTCTCTTGATCAAAGTATTCCGCATGCTAAGATTGCAAGAAAGTTCACGCGTTCAACTCCAAGGTTCTTTCAATGCGAATAGGCTCAGTTTGGCTCGATGTGATTTGCTGGTATTTCAAGGGGACTTACGGAATTGTTCGGCAGCGGAGAAAGGAATTCAAATGCTCGAAAGATTTGTCTATGAAGCACGGGTTTCCTATTCTAACCAGAAAATACTGAATTTAAATGGGGTTGCAGGGTTTAGAGATTCTAAATCTATTCTAAGTGTGGGATATGGAGCTTAGCTTCAGCAAACTTCAACCAAACTTCGCTTTGCCTCGCATCGGACAGCTTCCACGGAGTCGGTGCAATCTTCAAGGGACATGACCAAAGATGTTCAAACCACCACTTGACATAAAGATACCATCACAACGACGCATACCAATATTCAAACTGTGATTGAAGTTAAGTACATGATATTCCAGTTGACCACACAAGGCGCATTCACCATCAGGAAACACACTAGTGGTATGGATAGACGAAGTTGCTTAGATCGAACACCACATTCCACAACTAACATCTACTTGCATGAAATGAAATTTATTCTACTTTATGCTACTTGAAGTAGAAGGGATGAAGAAACCTCGCTAGCTATCCATAACAAAGACGAATTTCACCATCAATGAAAAGATCTTTATTATGAAAGTTTTACACGACAATCTCTTACAAAAGTTTTCAAAGGGAAAACTTTCCTTCTCCTCCAACTACACTATCAATCTACTCCTAAGTTGTCTCTCTATTCTAACTTCTACTCTAATTCTACTGTCTCATCAATGTCTCATGAATGTACAAATGAAGGGGGACTCCCCCTTTTATAGTTGGCCAAGTCCAACGGACGGCTCAGATTACAATTGGCTGGATGGCCCAGATTGTGCCACCTCAGCCCTAAACAAGATTCGCCCTAAAAACCGCCACCAAGAGGAGTGGGGTAATAAATGAGCCATTAATGTCCATCATCCTTCTAGAAGATCCCGTTTGTAGACGCGTTCACACTGTCCTTGATCTTCTTTCTTGAAGTTGCTCTTCAACTTTGCTCGAGAAAACATTTCTTCTTTGTTACTTGAGCCTCAACACTTAGTCATTTTCTTGCAACTTTCTTCCTTCGAGGTTGAGTTGTTGTCTTGAATCACTTGCTTCATCACGCTAAGTCATCACCGTTTGGCCTCGACGTTCCTCCTGCAAAACAAGCAAGGAGAAAAGCATTAGAACACTTCATAATATAATCTTAACTTACTTACCAAGATTTTCAAGTATTGATCTCCAAGGGTTCATCATTTTCTTCTAGCACAACTTTGCTTTCTTCATGATTTTCCAACATCTTGACTTCAACTGTATTCCCCTTTACTTTTCCAGTTGAGGTGCTCACAACTTTGATCTCATTCATCTCTGGCTCAGGAAAATTATCTTCATGAAGAACTTGAGCAAATTCACCTAGGCAGTTCCTTTCAAATTCATCATCTGGAGTATTTTACCTTGAAAACACATTTTCTTTGCTTTGCCTTAGAAATTTTTTAAATTTTCTCTTAGGAAAACTCATCAATCCTGTGCCCGTCAGAATTCTCCACCCTGAAGGCCTCGACAAAGTGCAAAAGACTTTAAAACCCTCCTCTCGTCGAAGATCTTAAATACCCAGAAGAAAATTTTCCTCAGAACGCATCAAATTCATGGGTAAGCAACGAACGGGTTCATTTAATTTTTGAATTTTTGAACCTTAGAAAAAAAATGATTTTCATCAAATTTAATCCATTTCTTCATCTGTGAACATTTCTTGTTGCTCTGACTTGAAAATAATTATCAACCCTGTGAAGCTAGCATCATCAGACTCCTCACCTGGCAATTTATTCATGTCTCAGGAAACTTTATCATCTCCCAACCATCTTAGGCGTATTTCTCTAGAGGTGGAATAAATTTCAACACTTCGAAAAATTTCAAATTTCCTCTCCAAATCAAGGGCGCTTTTAAGAGGTGGAACTTCCACTGTTGTTACCTTAGATAAATTTCCATCTTCATCTTTTGATTAAGGCGCATTTAGGGGTCTGGACTTTCATTTTCATACACTTCGAAATTTTCAAGTCACTTCAATCCTTCAAGGGCGCATTTGAGCCTCTCTACTTCAAATTTTTCACACTTAGAAAATTCTCTAAGTCATCTCCTTGCTGGGCGCATTTGGCACATTGAACTTTCAATTTGTGACCTTCAAACATTTTCTAACTCCTCCATCAAGCCTAGGCGCATATAGAAGAGGCTACTTCTAGTTCCCATCACTTAGCACTTCTCAAAGCTTTCACAGGCAAGTTCAGGCGCATATAGGAGGGTAGGCCTTCAATTTACTATACTTAGACAATTTCCTCCAGCTCCCCACAAGTCATGGCGCATTTTGAGGGGTCTTCTTCAAATTTCGAAGACTTAGAATATTTCAAATTGCATATCTTGAAGTTAAGGCGCAAATGAGGCCTTGAGCTTCTATTTTATCAAACCCAAAAGAATCTTTGACTTGGGGCGCATTTAAGAAGTCATGCTTTGAATTTGAAGACTTAGAATATTTTCCAACTTCCTCACTCAAGGGCGCATTTTGACATGTCTACTTCCAATTCTAAATATTTTCAATTTTCTAACCTCTCTTCAGGCAAAGGCGCATTTGACCCATGGAGCATCCAATTTATGACACTTAGAACTTTTTCCATTCCTCATCCATGCAGGGCGCATTTGGGGTACCCTACTTCAAGTTTTTAGCTTAGGAAAATTTTTGAACTCTTTAGGCTTAGGCGCATTTGGCAGGTGGTGTTTCCAGTTTGAAAGACTTAGTAAAATTTTCTATTCACCTCTCAAGCTAGGGCGCATTTAGGACCTCCTACTTCCAATTTTTGAAACTTAGAAAATTCTCAACCTCCTTCAAGCTGGCAAGGGCGCATATGTGATAGGGAGCTTCAAATTTGCAAAACTTAGAATATTTTCATCAACTCCTCCCTCAAGGGCGCATTTTACCCTTTGAACTTTCATTTAAACTTGCCTTAGGAGTTTCAAGCTACCTCTTTGCACTTGGGCGCATTTCCCATGGCCTACTTCCATTTTTTCACACTTAGAAAATTTCTTCATGGCCTCCAACAAGTCAAGGGCGCATTTTACCCATGGAGCCTCAAATTTTCATGACTTAGAAATTTTCAGGGTCAACTCTTCAAGCTTGAGGGCGCATTCAAGATGTTTAGAAAATTTTCATCATCCTTCAGCCTTTTAAAGGCATTTTTCACTGGCTGGACTTGAAAATTTATCAACTTCAGTGAATTTTATGCTCTTTGCCTGATTTAGGGCAACTCGATCATGCTAACCCTAATCTTCTATTTTTAGAAAATTTGTCAATTTTTTGCACTTCAAGCTAGTTTCAAGCTCCAAAATGTTGGATTTTGCTTTGTTCTGAGCCTCAGGATGCATTTGTGCTGTTGATGCCTGATATCTGTCTGTACCTGCTATTTTTAGTAACTTACTAAAAATAGTAATTGCTCAGAATGTCTTCAAATTTTGCGTGCCGATTGCCTGAAGGGTATTGATTGTGACTGGACGCTGCTTCTGCCTGGCTGTTGTGTTTCGCCCTTGAATTTAGGAAACCCTAACTGACCTGCTAAAAATAGTAATTATCTGATTCTTCGTTCCCTGCAACTCTGTTTGTCTCGAAATTCGCGCCAAGGATCCCTCATCACATGTTTGACTTGTACCCGCTGAGACCTGGTGCTGACCCGCTATTTATAGCATGTTTCTGGAGGTGGCTTACTATTTATAGAACTTGTTTCTCGACTTCCACCGCCCGATTGACTTGAAATTTGAATGAGCCCTCACCACTGACTCCGGGCCTGCCGACCGACGCGATGCTACCAATTTACTATTTTAGCCGCCAACTGACTACTATAAATAGTAAGTGCTCCGCTTGACTTGGAAATTTTACCGCCAGATAGCCTAAAGGATGTCGATCAGCGGGTGGTTTCATAACCGGTTTTCGGGAATTCGGATTTTTATGCCTCTTTGGGTCCCGGTGCCAAGTCCCCTAATTGCCTGCATGTGTATCAAATGAACTCGCTTGCTCTCGCTTCGCGGCACCGCTGCATCACTTCGCGGATTCCGGAATCACTGGAGGCCGTACGGACATACCCGCTAAAAATAGCAAGTTCCTTACTGAGTGAGTATCTGCGTTTGCATGTCACACCATCGCGAAGCTCTCAAAAAACCCATCAGGAATCATCTGACATGCAAAAGAAACCCTGACATGCAAACCCTAAAAATAGCCTCGAAAGGCTGAATTTTGAAAGTGATCGTCTCGTCTTGCATGTCACACCATCGCGAAGCTCTCGAAAAACCCATCAGGAATCATCCGACATGCAAAAGAAACCCTGACATGCAAACCCTAAAAATAGCCTCGGAAGGCTGAATTCTGAAAGTGATCGTCTCGTCTTGCATGTCACACCATCGCGAAGCTCTCGAAAAACCCAGAAGGAATATGCTGACATGCAAAGAAAAACTCTGCATCTAGGCCCTGAAATTTGTCCCGGAAGCTGAACTGCTAAAAATAGTAAGTTGTCCGTTTCAGCTCAAAGTTTGCGCGCGAGTAGCCTGATGTGCTTTGAATGTCGTGTAACTGTCGGAACCTCAAAAATGCTGACAGATTGCCTATAATTGCACGCTTACTAAAAATAGTAAGTACCTCAGAATTTGATGAAAATTTGCTGAGAGCCTACTGGAGGCACACTGACAACAATGTTAAACTCAATTTTCAATTTATTCATTTCATTGGATTTCAAATTGGTTGGAAAGATGGAAACCCTAATTTTTAGACTTGGTCAGTTTCACATTTAAGCTTAGAGACGGGAACGTCCCCGGAAAGACAGACAGCAGAAAAGAGAGACAACAACAAAACGACCGAAAAACAAAGCCTAAATTAGGGGGGGGTCCCCATTTGCAATGGGGCGATGTGTGAAAAACGTCACAACACTATCACGCAAAAGTTATGTACAAATGAGCAAAAGCTCTTAGTTATAGACATCGAAAGGTGTAGGGAACCCTAAAATCACCTTGAGTCAACTACAGTCTTGCAATGCATGCAAGATTTATTCCTAAAACCCTAATAAAGCAAACTATACAGTTAACTGCAAAGCTATCATCAGTTAACCGATACAATTAATCTAAAAATGGACAATGTGCAAGCATGCACGTCCTTATTTGAAGCAAGTTAACTGGAATACTACCATCAGTTAATGTAAACCCTAAATACAACTCCAAGTGAATAAAGATAATCCCAGAATAGACATGCATGAGATGTGACAGCAAGTTAACTTGAAAAGGTAACACCAAGTTTAACTCTTGTGTGTAATGTCTATCCTGAGAGGTGGGAACTGAAGTCTACTGGCTGTGATCTTGAGCAACCGATCCCTCAACAAGATTGTTGACTGCATTAGCATCTAAAGGTCGTCACAATTCACTGCTTGTCAGCAATTTGGGCAATCTTGGCAATCTTTGCACACTCAAACTAGCATTTCATTGACTGGTAACTTTGGTGGCTCCGTAACTGAAGTGATGGCCACTATTTCTTCTACGGCTTTATGCTTCTGACGCTTTTGCATGACTAAACTGTGAGGTTTGACTGTGCACACTCTAGTTGTGAGAAATGCAAACGAACTTGCTACACATGCAAAATTCCAATGGTATCAACCCTCTAAACCGGCTTTGGAAGACAATCGGCCATACGAGGCATGCAACCATATGAATTTGAGTGACTACGCCTGTCAATCCTTTGAATGCACTTGATACAAATTGGTCTCAACTTTCTTGATGAAATCATGAATTAAGACTGATTTGGTCTTGAATTCAGTCTGCGTGAACTGCACTCTGAAAAACTCACTTGTTGACTGTGAACATGGCTATATTTTGACAATTTTTCTGGAAAACTAAAATACCCTTTTGGAGGACAATTTTCACGAAAAATTTTGAGATATGGGTTTTGTCCAAAAAAAGATTCTAAGACAACCCAAAATGTCAGAAATGCGAAAATTTGACTTCTAATCGACCATGCAAGGAATTTTCAGTTGAGAAAATTAGAAATTCGACAACTGATGCTCTGGAGTAAATTTTCTTGAAAAATTTTGGCACATGGGTTTTCTCGAGGAAGCTATTTTGAATCAGCCCAGAAGATTTGTTTTGTCAAAATCTGCAAAAGAATGTTTTTGATGCCTTCACCAATGGTTATTGATGAAAATTCGCTCAACTTTGGAAAGAATTCACCTGTGCTCAATGTAATGTCCCCTTTTTCGGCATGATCGTGTTTGTTGGTGGTTGGCCTATTACTTAGACTCTCGTAGGCTAACAGGTTGGGTTAGAGGGTCAGTGGCATTATTTGATGGGCTTTGTCATTCTCATCCTTTGACTTCAGTGATTGGCTCACAGCAGGCCTTGGCAATTCAGTGATTGACAGCTTCTAACGGCACGTTATTATGTGGGGTTTTGAGCGAGTTATGAATATTTCAGTGGAATAAAGTGTTTTAATATATTTAACGGAATATTATAAAGTCAACTTGATTTTATAATAAAGTAATCACTTAAATTTATTTAAGTGAAAATTAGCACTTTAGTGAAATATTTCATAAAGTGATTAATTAAATCACTTAAAGTGGGCGCCATGTATTTAAGTGAAAACTATTGAAAAGGGGATTTAAATATATTCTAAAATATTTAAATGACTCCAAAGGTGGCGTCACTTCTTGGGATGCGAACCTTTTTGGCTTTATATGCAAGCCAAGGTAAAATCAAACTCACTTTTGACTATTTGATATTTTCTTGGCTTTGGCTTTGGCTTTGCTTGCTTCTCTGAGACAAGGGTTTCAGGAGTTTGTTTATCTCTGGAGAACGAAAACTCTTCATAGATCTATGATTGTGAGACTGTGCAAGATTAGTTGAATGATTGCAACAGCAGGGGCTTCAATTCAGAAGTTTCTACAGTGCTTAATCAGGAATTTTGGTGCAATATTCAGTAGTGTCAATAAGATACAGAAGGGCGTCCTTCATCTGGCAGACACTCCACCTTCATGGACGTACTTTCTATGCTGAGGACATGGCTGCTTTATTGAAGTGCGTGGCACTTTTCTCAAAGGCGTTTGGAGTTCTGGAGAAGAAACGCCTTCTTCTTTGAGGGTTTTTTATCTCCTTCATTGGCGTCTAGCTTGTACCTTTCATTTGCTTCAGTTTTCAGGCTGGAGATTGCATTCAGTTGGATTCTACGCTTGAAATTGTCAGTTTTCATCATTCTTGGCTAGCAATATGGAATAAATTCTTATTTAAATAATTTGGAGCATTACGGGTATGCTTGTAACTTTTAGTCTCTTTGTTTCAGTTATTTAATATCTTTTGCACTTCCATCTGGTGAATTTAAGCTCAATTCTAAGTTTTATGAGCATTTATGTGAAATTGCCCCTTCTACTTCTCTCTAGAAATTTCTCTAAAAAACAAAAAAAACACAAATAAGATAAGAAAAATATAGGGGTTTGAGTTGTGAGCCAGTAGGGCTCATCACACTCAAGCTGGATGAATGAAATGATGGACGCCATGCTTGCACAAATAGAGCAAATTCGCACTATAAAAGCATGACTGCAAGATTTAAAAACCGCGATTGCGAAAAGAATTATCTAATTGGACCCCCTCTAGTTGAACTGCGACTGACTTGAAGTCCGGGATTACAGAAAAATATTAAAATATTCATCTTGCTTTCACATGCGATTTTAATATTTAATATTAAAAAGGGCACCATTAAAGAATTAATGAAGAAAAATGCCACTTTTGATGTTGGCATGCAAAAGTCAAATTTTAATATTATTTTGGTAAATTAGGAAGAATCTCAGCATACTGATTTTGAAAAGTCAAAAATTAACTCTCCAGGCGTCCGTTTGTACAAGTTATGAGATTTTTCGCTAACTTCATACTTTATAGCTGACTGCAAAGTTATAGTTGGCCATATTCAACATTGATTTCCGGATGATTGAGTGATGCCGTGACTGAGCTGAGATATCCATCGTGAAGCCTGTAGAGCAAGGAAGAAATGTGTGTTGGGAGCTGGAACTGCAAAATCCATCATTTGACACCTCAAAGAATTAGGTGCCTTTGATTAAATTGATTTTACGACACTAGACAACCATTTCTTCATTCTGCCATCTGACGCTTCAAACGGCTGCTGACGATGAACGGTGAACCTTGTTGATTGGATGATAGGCTCATTGCGTGACTAGAAGTATTTTGCATCCAACGACTATACGTAAGGCACCAAAGGACTGCATTAAGGACCCCAAAAGCAAGGGTGCCCCTGTCCTGAAAAAGCTCAAACACCATTTTGGCAAAAATGTGACTTTCAACCAGATGCCCTACTTTGACCCCTGATATCGGGAGCTGGGGTGACCTGATTTGCGCATCGTCTGTCTTATCGCGTAGCTAGAACAACTTACAAGAGATGTCTCTGGAGGTAACAAAGCGAAAAAATTGCTCCTAAGACCTCAAAGAGACGATAGCCTTTTTTATTTAAAATATACGCTCCATACTTGGCCATTTTCCGGCTGACTTCACTTTTCATCAGTCTACAAAGACCTCGCACATACGAGCGTTTGCTAAATCGCAAAGGTTGACGGCTGGGCTCGTTGAACAACTGGAGTAATTCCTCACAAGTCTTGTGAAGACTTCGAAAGCTAAAAACTCCATTTGATAGGCCTAAAGGCTGGGCGCCCCTGGCCTACAAAAGTATAGGGGAAAATACCACATTTTTCCACCCTTTGATTTACATGTTTGCTAGAATCTCTGCCATGATCTCTCAGAATATCAGATTGACAGGCTGACTGGTGCGTTGCGAAACCAGACTAGAGTAGCATAGATGTCAGGAAAACCTCATCTGCAATTTCATCCATCTTAGGGGTCATCTTGGAGGGTGCCCCTGGGCTACAGGGGCACAATTTTTCCATTTGAGAACTTTCTGTGATGTGAAGCCTTCTTGTAACCTCATCTTCTAACCTTGACTGCCGGAGCTTTGGGTCTTAGATGTCTGCATTTGATAGTTTGTCGGATAGCCAGACTAGTCGTGAAGAGATTAAATGCATCAGCAAGTAGGAATGCTAAATTTAGACCTCCTTTAAGAAGGGCGCCCCTGGGCTACAGGGGCGCCAAAGCTGAAAACTAATCATCTTTCGCAATATGCAACCTCTTGTACCTTCAACTTTTGACGTTAGTTGCCAGAGTTTTGCAACTCGGATGACTTCGCCAGATAGCTCGTCGGAAAGTTGGGCTAATTGTGAAGAGATTGACTGCATTTACAAATAGAAGTAATAAGATCTGGTCCCTCAAAAAGAAGGGCGCCCCTGAGCTACAGGGGTGCAGATCTCCAGTTTGCTAAAAATCTTCAGCAATTTTTGTCTCTGTAAACACCCTTCTAGCCACTGAAACAACCATGTAGGAGCATAATTTCATCATGAAGTGTTTCCTCATCATCACATGTCGCGTTCTGAGTCCCAGGTTCTGATTCTAAGCTCCAAGTACTAACCATCAGCTGCTTTTGACTGAAACAACATTGACCAAAGTCCATGCTTGATATTGCCCAAAAACTGTATTTGACATCATTTTAGCAAAGTTTAGACTCTTTTAAGCAAAAATGCCTTAATGAAGCAAAAAAATTGGTTTGGGTACAACACACATCAAGGTCAGTTATGAGGATTGAACATAGTGGGCATACTCAGTGTACAAAAAGTCTATCAGTATTATGATCAGCTTGAGTTCACGAAAGCTGAACGACGTTTCAAGCATGTACATGAGGCTTTCTTCACGTACACAGTGAGAGACCTGGACCGAGAGTTGCATGTTCGTGTCTCAGCGGTTGCTAGAGTAGCGATGGTGGACTGGGCAGACTGGTACATTCAGTTTCCTACATACACCTACATTTGCGTCTACAGATTCACAGGAAATCTAGCTATGCTTCCACGTTATCCTTCGGATAAGATAGTCTTCATGGAATTCCTAAGGCAACTATTTGTTGTTCATCAACGTTTGCGTCCGAGACATAGACCAGCTGCCAACTTTCTAATACAAATGGGAATCTATTGGTGTAGGACCGCAACTGATGCCAAAACTACAGGACAGGAGCTAGAAAGGTATCATCTCAGGTACCTTGTCGATGCATGCACCTATGACCCTTGGGGTCATTGCTCAGCATGCCTTGGCGGTCGTCCTTACCATAAACCTTTGATGGAGGATTATTGGGCGAACTGCGAGGATGACTTTGAGGTGTGCAGACGTAGCTATAGCAGGTTCTCTCTCTCGTAGATTTCTATCTTCTTGGTGGAAGATGTGAGAGGTTTGTTAGATGATGAAGGAGATACACTTCCTCAATTTTTCAGAGAACGGGTTGATACACAACTACTGCCGACTGTAGATTGGTCCGCCAAAGAGTACCCATTAGTGAAGAAGAGATCGAGTAGAGTTATCCAGAATAGCATACTCTATCTCGAAAGCAAGAGGACCAGGAAGGGAGTCATGCCTAGAGCAGAGCCGCCACCAATGGATATTTCACTACCTTGCTCGTCAAAACCCAAGCAGAAAAAGAGAAGTAATCCTCCTAAAAAGATAAAGTCCCTTCTAATTCAAAAGGGAAGGCACTAGCTACTAAGACATACGTGGAGCCAGCCAAAGAGCTAGTTCGGTGTTTGCCAAAGCCCGAGGTTCAGCCTCCAACGTCATCACCTCCACCACCACAGCATTTAGTGCCATTACATACATCATCACGACAGTCTCTAGTGCCAATTCATATTGATTTGGACATAGATTCGCCACCACGTAGTGAGACTTCTACACATTCACTCATTAGAGGTTCCAGTGGCCAGCACAAATCCTTCAAGTGGAATCAATCGAGACACGTCTTGGATTGAGAGTCAACTGGGAAGAAAGAGGAGGCAGCCTTCTTACGTTCTAGATCATTCTGATTTTGATCATGATTAGGAAGAAGTGCCAGATAAAAGGATCAAAAAGTAGGTTCACGTGGAGAGAAACGCCGCCAAAGAAATCATCATTGAGACAGCCGTACCTCCTAAGGACAAGAGCTTAAACGAGATAGAAGTTGAAGACTTTGAGATCATCACAGTCAACCTTGGCAGAAGCGCATGCCAGCAGAGGTAGCGCTCCTGAAGGTTGCTACAAATAGTGGGAGGGACAAAATGATCAAAGACGGAGAAGACAAGGCAGCCCTCAAGGCTGAAATCCAAAAGCTTCGTCAATACATTTCTAGCCTTGTACGTAGATAAGATAATGTCACCGCCACACTCCCGCCGATGCTAGAGCCACCAGCAGAGCAGGGCCAACTTAATCACCTGGTTATGTATGGCAATCGTTTGGAGGATTGGGAGGAGGAGTTTGTTACTAGAGGCCGCTTTGTACTTGCAGAGCTATACCAGTTGCAGTACAATGTACGCGAACTTACGTCTCCAAGATGAGGAGCGGGACTTGGCTATTGACAGAGCTAGGGATGAGATCATGATTGCTCACCTGAGGACGGCATATGAATCAGCCACAGATGTAGAAGATAAAGAGGCAATCTACATGTGGAAGACACAGTTGGTCTTCAAGGAAAAGATAGCAGAAAAGATGGCATCAGAGTTGGATGAGAGTAGAGAGCATGTCACCAGTGCACTCTGATATGTGAGAACCTTCGTATCTTGCATACCGTGCCAGTATTAGATTGAGGGTGGTGCGTATGTTGAGCTCTCTAATGTTTAGTCAGAGCTTTAGGCACTCATTCATGGCATTTTTAGTGGAGAGACAGATGGCTATAAGATGAATCAACTTACAGTCATATCGGCGTTATTTGATGAGGTAGTGAAGAGCAGAGGAGAATTACAGTGCTAGATCACACACAGTGAAGACATGTTGTATGAACACAATATACTTAGGTAAAGTATCAGTGCGCTAGACAGTGACGCAGTCAACAACCTCGTTGAGGGGTTAGTTGCTCGAGATAGCGGCCAGTGATCAGTCAATCAAAACTTGGAGTTATTTTCGAGGACAAAACCAGAAGCAGCAATCAGAACTAGACTTCCATCTTCAGTTCTCTTGTTGAGTTCTCACATGTCTATTTTATTCTAGAAAATATCTTGCAGGACTTGGAGTTAGCTTTAGGGTTTTCGTTAAATGAGGGTAGTTTCTAGTTAACTCTCTTTCAATAAGGATGTGCATGCTCACACATTGTCCATTTAAATTAGATGTACCGGTTAACTGATGGTAGCTTTCCAGTTAACTGTATAGTTTTCTTTATTAGGATTTAGCAATAAAATATTGCATGCATTGCAAGACTGTAGTTGACTCAAGGTGATTTTAGGGTTCCCTACACCTTTGATGTCTATAAATAAGAGCTTTTGCTCATTTGTACATAACTTTTGCACGTGATAGTAATATATGTTGTGCCCACCTTGGCTGTAATATTGTATTCTGTATTTGTTCACGAGTTTATATTATGATGATGAATATTTGTGCCCACCTTGCCTTCATGTTATTGTCATGGTATTTGCTCATCTTAGATTAAATATAGTGGCTATTGTTGCTTATTGTATACGTGGATGTGTCAATTCGATTTGTTATCATAGTTGGCTATCCTTTATGTTTTGTGTTCAATAAGCCTATTCAGAGGAGCAAATAGTTGTGCCCACCTTGCCTTCACGTTGCAAATCTGTACTCAAAGCTTATTGTTTGATGTGTGTGCTAATAAAATTATTTAGTCTAGCAAATAGTTGTGCCCACCTTTCCTTCCTGTTGTGAAACTATACCCGGTTTATCGTATATTTGTTGTCACCAATAAACTTCTTCCAGCTGAGCAAATAGTTATGCCCACCTTGCCTTCACGTTGTGAAATTGTACCTGAAGTTTATCGTATAATCATTCCCGCTCCATTCTCTCATGCTTTGTTTTCTTGAGGGAACTGGATAGCTTAAAGTTAGTTAGTTTTGAGTTGTAGTTAAGATCTGCGAAACCAGATAATCCTTGGCTACAACGTTCAAAGTTTCTCAAAAACCTTGTGCCTCGTACAACTGAGACAAAAAGATAGGAATTAGTTTAGTTTACCTTTCAAGCATTTTGTCCACACAACGAGGGAGCTTCCCCTCCTAATTTGAAGAGCACTCATTGCGTAGTGTGCATAGCTGTTTGTACCGATTAGTACTCTAGAGGTGCTAATTGTTATGCCAACATATTATTTGAGGGAGTATTGATCTCTTGGTGATGAATTTCATTCAGCGATGACCTTACAGGATTTTTGTGCCATTAAATATAGGAAGAGACCAAGGGATCATAACAAGGGCGCACAGAATCAGGATCTTCAGTGTAAGGTTGGGAAGCTGTCCATTCCTTTTCTTGATGGCTCTAGCAAATGCACTACTAGAGTGTGGGTTTAGAAGTTGGATACATATTTCCAAATCAACCCTATGTTGGAGACAGAGGCAATCAAATATGCTAAGCTGCATTTGGAGGAAGAGGCCCACGAGTGGTGGTACCATGAGTTGGTCACGTTGGGACATGCCAGCATTACCTCATACTTGGACTTCACACAGAAGTTGATTGATCGATTTGACAAGAAGGATCTAGAGTTACATTTTAGGGAGCTAGCACAACTTAAGCAGGTTGGGACAGTGGATGCCTACATTTTAGAGTTTCAGAGGCTTTTGGTCATGGTGATGGATGTGTTAGAGCATACATTGATCATTCTTTTCATTGAGGGATTATCTGAGCCACTGCATGGTTGGATTAAGGCCTTCAAACCGGAGTAATATAGGATGCTATCATTAGGGAATGTGACATGGAGAATTCTTTCCCAAAGAGTAAATTCCCATCTAATGTAATGTCCCCTTTTGGGATTGCCCTAAATCTTGTACTAGAATCATAAGCTTAATGTAGTTAGGACGGTAACTTACTGCTTAAATGCTTCAACAAGAGGAATCTCAGCTTTAGGTCCTACAATTATGTTAGATAATATTGGCAATGTAATTCATGTGATTAGAACATAATAAATGTCTTATCTATTATCTAATCTACCAATATCCATAATGCATAGTGGAAGTTTTAATCATACAAGACTTGGATGAGAAGTAGGAGAAGTCCGCCCGAAGCTATGCATCAAAGCCTAAGAGCACAAGCATCCAACCAAGACAACCCACCCCTTGGTCCTCATGAGGTGCACTTAGACAACCCTCATGAGGTGGTCTACCTGATGGAAAACTTGTATCTGCATTCCCTATCCTTGCTATCTTATTCCTTCTTATGATTGAAACTTCCTTGGTTCTACCTCAATCATCAACCCATGTAGAGATTGGGGGGAAGGGCGTACCATAGGCATGTTGTAGACAACCTCTCCTAAGCCCAAGAGCGGATAAACCATCCCCCTTGGCCCTCATGATGCGCACTTAGACAACCCTCATGAGGTGGCATACATAGGAGGACATCTAGTGTCTTTTCAACCAACTAGTATCTTCTCTCCCAACTCCTCCCATGGTTGTTTGATGAGACTAATAAATATAGTCAACAAAAGATATGTGATTACATACAATAATGTTAATGGAGCAAAACATACCAACGGTGCTATAAGAATGAATAGTAGCATGCATAATTTTATTATTCCAAAAATGACATCAATAGAAATAAATACATCACTAGAATAAATATCAACATGTATAAATTATTATTTGGCTATACTATTATTTAAATGCATTATGTATTTACTAAACATCAATATCTAATTTCATAATGCATCAAACTTATTATTATTGAAATTCATAAAGTATTTACTAAATGTCATTATCTAAATTCTTGATGTACTTACCAACTTATTATATAAATTCATGAAGTGCTTACCACCTTATTACTGACCGATCTACAGAAAGTCTTTCTTACTTCTCAGCCACGATGATCTGATTTTTAGAGATCTTTATATAAATGATTTGCTGTTCAGAAATATTCTTCCCCTTATCTCTTATTTCTTTCCTTCTTACTTATTCTTTTCCTTCTTTATACTTCCTATGGTGGGGAAGAGTCACCTCTATTTTAGAAAGGCACATCCCTATTTAAACGCTGCCTCCCTCTATCAACACTAATCACTGCCTTTTGGTATTTATTAATCGCTGTATGTTATGCTGCTTCATCATAATATAATCTGCTTTTGTCTTTAATCTGCTTTTCGTCTTATAATGATATCATTGCTGCACCTAAACACATCATCGCTGCTTGTAGTTGTATATTTATTTTTGTATTATGTTATATTGATAAGTATATTATTTTATACTTACATGTTTTATATTAATATAGTATATATTTATTTTTATATCCTTTATTTAATATTTATCATATTATAATGATTATAATAATATTTAAATTTTGTATTTATATTTTTAATATTTATTTATTTATTCGCATTTCAATACTTAGGTTTTTTTTAGTGTTGCTATTTCAGGGGACATGACAGTCCACTCCGCCCAAGATTGCTTGTCCTCAAGTAAGCATACAATATTAGCTTCAGTTATAGGAATTGGAAATTCTAAACCAAGTGATGGTTGTTTTGGGTATGTTTGACCCTATGTCCTGGGGGAGTAACTGTTAATTTTCTTTGCCTCGATTTACGACTGATAAGGTTAATTCCATCCTCTAATGTCTGAGAGCAATTTATTGTTTTATGTACTGTTATTTCTCAATATCTCTCAACGACAAAACCAAGTTTTTGGAAATTGGCAAGACTTGTTACTTAAGACAAGTTTTCACTCATTTCATTTCCTCAAGGACCCTAGGCAGTGATACAAACTTTTTATTTCCTTTTGTTGAAATCTAAAAGGATGATGGAAATGTTGTGAATATCGAGATCCACTCCTTCGTGCCAAATTACTTTTGGATTTGTGTAAAGGACTTAGATGTTTAGATAAAGTATGTTTCATTTTGTGTAAACATTAAAACAAGGTTTGAGGCAAGTTTGTTTCTAATGAGGATCCTATAGTGTTTTGGTCAAGTATCTGTCGCTCTAAATTTATAGTTTTACCTTATTATCCAATTCTGTATTCCATCTTTTAATTCAATTGGAGGCTATCATCTTTCTTCTATGTTAGGTACTAAGTATCTGGGAAGCGTATTTGATTTATTGAATCATACCAATTTACCTCAAGGTTGGATGGTGATGAATGATCTCCTCAGGATGTTAAATATAGAAGTGAATACACTAGTTTGTAGGTTACATGCATTGCCATTTAATTACATAATAAAATTGAAGTAGTGTAAGAATGGAAATAAGTACAATGTAAAATTAAATGAAATAGGTGTTCACTAAGTCTGAAGTCTTACTCGCCTAAATAAATTGAACCTTTGAAAGCTAACATGGCTTAGCTGATTTGACATTTGACTTTTCAACTGCTAACACCATGTTGATTTGGCATATGTTGACAAGGAGACAAGCCATCAGCTGAAGCAAGCAAACAAGTAGGTGAAATAGACATGCAAGCACCTCAACCACAAAGACAAGTAGCTCAACCATATAGACAACTAGCTCAAGTAGGCAAGCAGGTAGCTCAAGCATGCAAGCAACCAGCTCAAGCAAGTAGGTAACCGGCTCAAGTAGACAAGCAAGTATCTCAAGTATGCAAGCAACCAGCTCAAGCAAGTAGGCAAGTAGCTCAAGCACACAAGCAACCGGATCAAGCAAGTTAGCTCATCATGAAGGATTACAAGCTCAAAGTCTTGTAGATCTTTCAACCAAAACATCAAAACATAAAAACAAATTCAAGTTAGAGATGTGACACAAAGTCCACATGAATCACTTGAAGTCCTTCAGATTTCGTTAGCTAATCACCACCAATCTTAATCAAATGCAAGAGACGATCCAACACAAAGTTTGGCATTCAACTGTTTCCTTTATTGATCAGATTTAGATTCACAAAGCATGAACACAAAGTTTCAACACTTGTTGCACAATTGAGCAGCACTTCGTTGCAAAAACTAAAGGTCCTTGGCGAAGAAGTAATGCAGTTAAAAGGTAATAAGATTCCTAAAGGTTTGGTATCCCTTGAAAGAATCTTTGACAAGCATGATCGTTTCATGGAGAAACAGGCTCCGGTTTTAGATTCATCCAAGGATATTGTCCAAGTAAACTTGGGGACAGAGTAATCCAAAGACAGTGAATATCGGAAAGTGTTGTTCTTTTGAAGAAAGGGAGTGATTTGTTGAATTGCTACGTGAATACATGGATGTTCTTGCATATTCATATGAAGAACTTAAGTCTTTTCAACCAAAGGAAGTTCAACATGATATTCCACTAAAGGCTGGAGCGCAGCCATACAAACAAAAGCAAAGACAGTATAATCCAAAAATTTCTGGTACGATCCGTGCTGAAGTCCTGAAGATGTTGGATGCACGAATAATTTTTCCTATTCACTATTCAACGTGGATAGCTAACATTGTTCCCATTCGAAAAAAGAATGGTGAGGTTTGCATTTGTGTGGATTTCCGATACTTAAACCAACTACCTCTTAAGCATAACTACCCATTTCCAGTGATGGATCAGGTTCTCCAAACTGCTACTAGATCCGAAATGCTTTCTGTAATGAACCGAACCAATTTTTTTCAATTTTTGAATGAACACAGCAGCACAAGAAGCACCCGTTAAGGTTAGCTCAAACCAAAACCAACAATTGGGAAGTAACTCCTTGCCAAGAATGGACACTCAATCTCGAGATGAGAATGATGCTGTCATATGGCAAGAGGGTCGTCAATAGCAACTGGAAAGAATTACAATGCTAAAAGTAAGTTCAACGCCAAGAATGTGCTCTCCAACCCAAGGTGGGAATGGTGCTACCATATGGCGGAGGTACTAAGAAAAGAAATACAATGTTGGAAAGAAAACTCGACACCAAGCATGTGCACTCCAAACCCAAGATGGGAATGGCACTATCATATGGCGGAGGATCTATTGATAACAATGCAGAGCTGAAAGTAACTCAATCATCAAGCATGAGCACTCCAAGCCCGATGTGAGCAAGGCGCTATCATATGATGATGAGGATCTATTGCAATACAAGAAGACTGAGCGAGGGTCAGTCTCTTCCACAGCCATGGGAATACAATGTGACTTAGCAAGAAATAGAAATGGTTGAACAGTACTACTGTAACAGCCTTACAATGAGAAGAGTTGCCTGCAAAGAACATTGAATTAGAAGTCTATCAATGCTGCAATATTATATAATGTCTCTCCAATGCACAACAAGGCTCTGATACTCAAACTCAACCCCAAGGAAAAAATCTTACAATCTGATATGATTGAACAATGACTGAAAATGCATAACTAACAACACTCTAACTCACTAAAATGCTCACAACTCTCTATAGACTTGTCCAAATGACGTGAAATAGCAACTCCTGCCTGTCTGACTTACTATAAATAGTAAGTACCTCTAAATCGCTCAGTGAGTGTCTGCAGAAGCCCAAACTTGAATCAACTGCTAGAGCAATGTTCCCAACGCTGGATAACTGCCTCAAGTGATCCTCTAAACACCTCTGCCAGCCTACGAGGATCTGAATAATAGGCTAACCTCTGACACGACGGTACTGCCTAGGAAGGGGACATTACGGTCCGCTCTCCTTGAAATTGCTTGTCCTCAAGCAATCTCAACTCTGGATGCTGTAAAATCTCCTCTGACTCCCAAGTAGCATCCTCAACTGGCAAGTCTCTCCATTTGATCAAATACTCTCTGATAACTCGCCTCCGAAGATGTCTCTCTCTAACATCGAGGATGGCCTCAGGCACTAATATCAACTTCCCCTCGTCATCAAGGGGTGGCAGTACTGGAGAGGGAATTACATGCTGACCCAATGCCTTATTCAGGTGTGAGACATGAAATACGTTATGCACCCTGCTATCCGCCGGTAAATCCAACTTATAAGCAACCTCACCCACTCGTCTGATAACTCGGAATGGACCATAGTAACGAGGTTTCAACTTCTTTGCACCACTCTTCCCCAGAGTAGATTGACGATATGGCTGTAACATGAGATACACCATGTCACCCACTGCAAAAGAACGCTCAACCCTTTTCTGATCAGCATACTGCTTCTGCTGATTTTGTGCCCGTTGAATATTGTCTCTGAGAGACCTCAATATATCCTGCTGATCCTGCATCATATCACCTGCGCTAGGCACTCTGCTATCACTCAATACCAAATCCAAAAGGTTGGTTGCCTCATACCCGTACAATGCCATGAAGGGCGTCATCTGTATAGTCATGTGGTGAGTAGAGTTATAACAATACTCATAGAGGTATATCCACCTCACCCAAGCTCTCTGCTGTCCAACTATGTAGTTGTGCAGATAACCTTCCACCCACTTATTGACAATTTCCGTCTGTCCATCTGTCTGTAGATGGTAGCTAGTACTCGGTGTCAGTTCGGTTCCACAAAGTTTGAACAACTCCTGCCAAAAGTTGCTCATGAACTGACTGTCTCTATCACTGACTATAGTCCGAGGCAAACCATGTAACCTGAATACCTCTTTGAAGAAAAGTTCTGCAGTCTGCGATGCTGTGAATGTCGTAGTGATTGGGAAAAAGTGCGCATATTTTGTCAGCCGATCGACAACTACGTATATGCAGTCTTTACCTTGGGCTTTCGGCAAACCCGTGATAAAGTCCATCGATAAACACTCCCACTTCTTGTCGGGTATTGGAAGTGGCTGAAGCAAACTAGCAGGATATGTGTGTTCCTGCTTGTTCTGCTGGCAAACAGAACACTCTCGTACATATTGAAGAACATCAGTCTTTAGCCCTTTCCAAGTAAACCGTTCCCGTACCAGCTTATATGTTTTGAAATAACCGGGATGGCTCGCCATAGGAAAATCATGAAAGGCTCTCAGAACTGTTTTCTTCAACTCTGAATCAGGAACCAGAAAAATCTGCCCCTTGTAAATGATCAAGTCATTCACAACAGTATACTGACTATCCTGCTCTGTCCCATCAATGATGCTACAAGCCCATGGGTTCTTAGCATACTCTGTAATGATCTGATGCCCTCAATCCTCGGAGATCTGTGCCATAGCATTCAACTGAGGTCTGCGAGACAAGGCGTCAGCTACAACATTCTGCTTCCCCTTAATGAAGGTGATGTCAAAATCATACGACTGCAGTTTGCTGACCCATTTTTGCTGTCTCTCATTTAGGTCTCGCTGTCCAACGAAGTGTTTCAGGCTGTTGTGGTCTGTACGCACACTGAACTTGCTGCCTACCAAATACTGCCTGAACTTAGCCAAAGCATGCATAATGGCTAACATTTCCTTGTCGTAAATGCTGTAAAACCTCTCAGGACGCCTAAGCTTCCTGCTCTCAAAAGCAATAGCGTGCCTCTTCTGCATCAAAATGGCACCGATGCCCTCTCCTGAAGCATCGCAAAACAAATCAAATGACTTCGTAAAGTCTGGTAATGCTAGCACTAGACACGAAGTCATGATCACCTTAAACCTGTCAAAGCACTCCTGAGCCTGTGGTGACCAAGCAAAAGCCCCTTTCTTTGTCAAATTAGTAAGGGGCGCGGCATGACGTGAGAACCCACTAACAAATCTCCTATAAAAAGCACACAACCCAATGAATCCTCTGAGCTGCGTAAGGTTCTTTGGTATTGGCCACTCAACTATAGCTCGAACCTTCTCAGGGTCCATACTAACTGCCTTGGCACTGATGATGTGCCCTAGATACAACAACTCAGCCATGCTTAGCTCGCACTTGGACTCCTTGGCATAAAAGGACTCCTCCGCCAAGATACCCAAAACTGTATCCAAGTGAGCTAAATGCTCCTCCCATGACCTACTGTACACCAGGATGTCATTGAAGAAGACTAACACGAATCTCCGCAGCTGAGAACTAAAGACCTTGTTCATGGTAGACTGAAAGGTGGCAGGTGCATTGGTTAAACCGAAAGGCATAACCAAGAACTCGAAGTGACCGCAATGGCCTCTGAAGGCGGTTTTCTCTATGTCCTGCTCCCTCATCTGAATCTGATGGTACCCAGATCTCAAGTCAATCTTCGTGAAGAAGATAGCACCATGCAACTCATCAATCAACTCATCGATGCGGGATATTGGATACTTGTTCTTAATTGTTTTCTTATTGAGTTGGCGGTAATCTATGCACATCCGAAGTGATCCATCCTTTTTCTTCACCAATACGACCGATGAAGCAAAAGGTGACTTGCTAGGTCTGATATGCCCCATAGCCAACAGCTCGTTGATTGTCTTCTCTATCTCATCCTTGAGCCGTTTCGGATGCCTGTAGGGTGTAATCATAATGGGCTTTGCGCCCTCCAACTCGATAATATGCTCAGTGCCTCTGTCTGGAGGTCTACCAGGTGGAATGTCGCTAAACACTTTAGAGTGTTTAGTCCTCAGTATCTGAATGTCTGGATGGTACTCAACCTTCTGCTACTCCTGTTGTGCTGGCAATAACATACACTCTGTAGCCCAATCAACCATATCATGACGAATGAGTGTCTCCATCCGCTTGCACGATACCATCCTCAAATTACTATCTCTGATGGCCTTGATGACATGAGGTTTCCCGTTTACCTTGAACTTCATCTCCATATCCCGTAGATTGAGTGTGAACTCACCCAAATCGTGAAGCCATGCCATTCCAAGAACCACATCAGTGTCTCCCATAGTAACAACATAGAATTCAGTCTTGAACTCATAGTTGTTCAGCTGCATCGGAAGATCCGTTATCTTTCTATCACATTTGAGGGTGTACCCATCAGCCACCTTGACTCGAATACCCTCAAACTCCTCTGTCTATATACCTCGTCTCTCTACCAACCGTGCTCTATGAAATTATGAGTAGCACCGGTGTTGAGTAGAGTGATTACTTTCTGACCTGCTAGGAGCCCACGAAGTCTAAAAGATCCATCTCTCTGAAGACTAGTCAAATGTGCCTCCTGTAGCTTCCTTCCTCCATTATCACCGTCATTTTCAGACCTTTTATCATCTGAATGCTCTGAATCAGCTTGTTGGTCTGACATATCAGATTGCTCTTCTCCCTCATAAAACCACTCCATCTGGTTATTTTTTACCTTGGGACGAAGAGGGCATACATGTTTCTCATCATAGGGCGCCTTGCACCAAAAACATAATTTTTTCTTTCGTAAATCATTCAATGTTTCCCTGTCAAATGGTGGTGCATTTTGTCTCTTAGGATCAGGTGGATCCTTTTTTCTGTCAAATGGCCTATTCCTATCAAATGACCTATTAGGCCTCGTGTAGGGTGTCGAGCCTGAAGTGAACTTGCTGCGAGGTGCTGCAAGCTCCATGCTACGTGCCTTCCTCATGGCCTCCTGAAGAGTAGGAGGATCAAATGCCTTGACCCAACTTCTCATAGGCTCCATCAAACCCTCGACGAAGAGAATAACAAGTCTCCTCTCTGAAATGCCTTTCACCATAACTGCAATTCTCTGAAAGTCACCGACATAGGCATCCAAACTACCTGTCTGTCTGAGCTGAGCTAGCTCCCTGAAGTAGGGTTCTGGATCCTTCTTGTCGAAGCACTCTATGAGCCTGCTAGTGAACTCCTGGTAAGTAGTAACTGCATGATGGCCAAGTGTGTACATGCCGTGATGCCACCAATCATGCGCCAACCCATCAAGGTGCAATGTAGCAAACTTAATGGCCTCGTCCTCCTGCATAGGTCTCAATGATAGGTAATTGTCCAACTTCTGGACCCAAGACCTCGCTGAACTCTTATTAGAACCATCAAAGTAAGGCAAGGTAATCTTGCCGACTGCATACTGTAAATCTCTGTTCACCTGTGGCTATGGCTGCTGATGCTGAGGAGCTCT
Source organism: Sequoia sempervirens (assembly GCA_007258455.2). Lineage (NCBI taxonomy): Eukaryota > Viridiplantae > Streptophyta > Pinopsida > Cupressales > Cupressaceae > Sequoia > Sequoia sempervirens. The sequence continues at coordinate 75,352 of VDFB02391518.1, forward strand.
GCGGTCAAATCTACCTCCCCCTCTAGGTTTATGCACATCCATAAACTCATGAAAAGTCAAAGCCTGCTTGATCTCAGGTGCTAATGACAAATACTCACCATGAAATCTAGTCACATCTACCACTGACATGCCATTGTGTGGCTGAAACTCCTGATGATGACCCTGCTGCTCCACCTTCGAAGTCGAAGGTGGTCTCTCTACGTATGAATGTAGGTTGTCCAGGCCTATGCTTGTGATAGATAGGTGATGACTGCTGCGGTGCTGATACCAAAGGCTAGTCCACGCCTACAGTCTTGCTTGACTGGCCTATCTGAATATAGTGCGGCTGGGATGGAGTATACTGTCTCATAGTTCCCATCAACTGGGACATTATGTCCATCATATTGTCGTGCCTGTGTCTAAACTCCTCATCAGTAATATCACCTTCTGCATGCGCTTTCCCTGAGTCCCTATGTGTCTCTGCAGGAATCTCACGGTCTGCCATCAGTGTTGTGACACTGTTCTCACTGCTATTGGAACTAGATCTGTGAATACCCAGAACCCTTGATACTGTCTCACCTTCAGGAATAGGTGGACCTATCCAATCCTCAACTCTGCCTGTTCCTCTACCCTTAATGTAGGAAATGATATCTCTACTCATGAAAAAGCATCGAAAAAGCAAACTTCTCACTGAAAAAGTGTTGGCGTTTAAATTCGCACCTCTGGAATGCGGATTTGAAAATGGACAGCTATGCACAGATAAACTGCTCTTCAAATTAGGAGGGGAAGCTCCCTCTTGCTGATGGCGTTCAAGAAAGTAAACTAAAACTAAGTTGCCTATCTTTTTGATCAGCTTAGAGCACAAGGTTTATAAAACACAAACGCCGCAGCTGAGATTTTCTGATTTAAGAACTTCAACTACGACTAACCTAGACTAGAGACGTTTCTAACTTCTCAAGTAATAGCAGAGCAAGAGAAGTTAGAAATTAACAAGGTAGATTTTCTGACAAAATACTTCGATAAACTCTTTCTCAACAAACATCTACACACTTCAATGCAAGCTGAAATCGAGATCATAGAAGCATAACACAAATAACTGAAATCTGAGATTTTGGATCAAGGCAAAGGAGGCTCATGATTTTATTACTCAAACTTCTAGAACAAAGCTCACTTCTAACATGCCTGGAACAAGAAATTGCAGCTAAAGAGGCTTGCAATCTTGCTCTTACACAATAGAAACAGCAATCACACTAACTCCTTGTTGGCTAAAGAGGCTCAACAATTTGCTTATCACAACACAATTGAACGACACTTGAATAACAAATAGAAGGCAAATAGGCTCGCTTTGTTAACACAATAACCGTTGAACACACTTGAATAACAAAAGGCAAAATAGCTCAGCGTTTGTTATCACATCGTTAAAGAAACTAATGAGCAATGGCTCTTATTTATAGACAAGCAGAGGAGTAGGGAACCCTAAAATCCTTCATTAATCTAGGGCTTGCTCGAAGCAAGCTTTATTACTAAATCTAGAAAGAAGATAACATCTAAAACCCTAGAAAGCGTAAAAAGCGGGAAACGCCAACTATTACATCTTATCTTCTTTCTATCCTCAAAGAATGGATAAGGATTATTCCAAGAATAGAAAGAAAAGGGAAAGAAAGCTTCTAGAAGAAAGCTGCTTTAAAGCTCGATCACATCCGCTAGAAAATTGGAAATGGTGTCCCAGTTCGGTGCATCTATGCCAACTAAGGCAATATTCTGATTCTTTAAGATCTCTTCACCCTTAGAGAATCTTTCACTTTTTCAACTGTTTTATGAGTTCTATTCTTGCAAAACATCGCTGCCCAAAAAGATAACTTATTGATAACTTGGCGGCTCTGCAACTTTATGCTTTTGGCATTTCGCTTGATTTCCAACAGAAGAGTATTGCACAACTCTTTTCCGATATCTTTCCTCTTTCTCATATCACACCTTCTCTTGTTCTTCAGCTGAGATGATGAAGTTTTAGCATAGTGCTGATTTGGTCTTAAACTTGAGGGGAGTGTACTCCATATTGAAAACCTTGAAGAATGACTGTAAACTCGCCTATGTTCAGACAAGTCTTGAGCAACTTTCTATTTTTAGAACGCTGGTTTTTTAGCCTTCAAACGGACAAATTTTTGGAAATTTTTCTGAGATATGGGTTTTGCTCAGAATTTCGTTGCAAGACAACCCAGATCGTCCGTTTTTTGAAAATCTTGAATTTTGACTGAAAAAGCAGCAAACCCTAATTTCTTCAATTTTTCACCGAAAAAGCTGGCACCTGGGTTTTGTTCAGAATACAATTAGAAATGGACCCAGTTGATCAGATATGAAAACACCGACGCTTGATCGAAAAAGCAGCCAACCCTAGGTTTTGAAATTTTCTTGAAAAAGCTGCGGATATGGGTTTTCTTCAGAAGACTGATTGGAAAGGACCCAGATGGTTGAAATTTGAAAGCACTGAGGTTTTCCCTGACATGCAAAAATAAAAGCACTGCTGCAACTTGATGAAGTTCTTGAAAAATTCTTCAGAAGATTGAGGCAAAAAGACCCAGATGACCGAAAAATGGAATGCCTTAGTCTTCTTCTTGAAAAGTTTGATCTTCTGGAACAAAAAGAATGAAAAAAAATCAGGTTTATGCTTGCTGGTCTGAAAAATCTGACGTAAAACCAGCAACTATGGATTCTTGAATCACAAATATTCTTCAAACTTGCTGCTCCAACTTTCTCCTTTGAAGGCTACCTGCAAAAATAATGAAAATACATAAAAGAAAGATGTTAAATAGACTTAGGGTTTTGTTTTTGCTTTGCTTTCTTTTGCTTTTATCTCCAAAACCCTAAATCTCAGCTTCATTGAATTTGGACGCCTCTTTCTGCTCTTGCAATCTTGAAAATTTCGAAAATCTCCAAAAATTCTCTAAGGCAGGAAACTTTGGGCGCCTTTCTCCAAGAGGGGCGCTTATTTTCACCAGTGTTAGTCAAAAAATTTGACTTTTTCAACTTTTCTCCATTTTTACATGCTACTTCGCCACTGATTTCTCGTTGACAGACCAACCCGACAAGCGAGCTGAGTGGTTCACGACGGAGCCTGACTGAAACTGAGAAGGATGTTCTGGAGGAGCCTTTGGCTAAAAACTTGATCTTGACCTCTGAATTCATGGGAGCCTTTTCCTTCGAGGGGCTCCGAACTTTCACAGTGTTAGCCATTTTTCATGATTTTCAAGTTCTTCATTTCCCTTTGATCTTCTAATGAATTCTCTGTTCCCGGGGCTACGCTGATCTGATTGACTGGCTGAATGTTTCGTTGGATAGCCAGACTGATTTTGGTGAGGCCTTCTTGGACGTTACTTTTGCGAATTCCATCATTTGGAGGCTTTAAAGTTTGGGCGCCTTTCTTCAAGGGGGGCGCCCAGTTTCATCAGACTTAGAAAATTTTTCAATTTATTCATGTCTTTCACTTCTTCGGGCGACCTTGTTGAATCTTGAGCTCCGGGCGTCGGATTGACTGATGGTTGTGCTCATTGCGAAGCTGAGAAGATTTTAGGAGGGGTCTTCTGGAAACACTTCTGCCAAAAAACATCTTTTAACCCTTCAAAAGCTTGGGCGCCTATCTTGACTGGGGGCGCCCACTTTACCAACACTTAGTTTATTTTTCACCTTTTTCACCTTTGCTTTTAGATCTCTCTTTTCAACTCTCATCGGACCTTCTGTTCAGCTCTTTGAATTTGGTGACTGCGAACTCCGTTTATCGTGCTGGATAGCTCGTTGGAAAGCCTGTTGCATTATGAAGACATCCCGTTAGATACTTGTCCGCAAATTCTTTTGTTTAGCTCCTTGAAAACTTGGGCGCCCTTCTTCACCAGGGGCGCCCACTTCCTCCAGACTTAGCCATTTTTACTGATTTTCATCTTCGAGTCTGAAACCTTCATTCTGTACCTTCGGCTTTGATCTGAATTTGCCGGAAGACGCCTAGTCGGACGATTTGACGGAGACAGGCACGTCGAAGTTGGCTGAACACTGAAGAGGACAGGCACATTTGCAAACCCTAACTGCTAAGTTAGGGGCCTTAAAAAGTTGGGCGCCCTTCTTCACTAGGGGCGCCCAAAATCTGAACACTTAGTCAAATTTTGATACTTTCAACTTTTCCTCGTTCTGACTTCAGTGCGGATCTCCCTTGTTCGTCGCTGAATTCCGGATGAATGAGTAATCTGATAACTACACCGCTGAATTCGTTGCGAAGCTGACAGAGAACTGAGCGACATTGACTGGAGGCACAAACCCTAATTCTGACATTTGATGACCTAAAAAGGTGGGCGCCTTTCTTCAACTGGGGCGCCCAAACTTAGCAGTGTTAGAAAATTTTCAAGACTTTTCAACTTTCTTCCTCGTTCCTCGTGCATGTTCATCGTTTCACCTTCTGCCGGAAGCTTAAATGCTGAAATTGACGCCTGGCAGTCGGATGACCTCCATTGATGACCTCGGAGTTCCATATATGCTTCTGAAAAAGCAGAATAGACCCACAAGGGCAAAACTGACTATTTTGAGATTATGACTGCACCAGCCTGATATGGACGTATTTTGAGCCAATCAAAATCAGTTTGGACTCTGGCGGACAAACTTTCTATTTTTAGAAATTTTCTATTTTTTAGAAAATTTTGCCAGTATCCTTTCGAAAGAAACCCAAAACCCGAAAACGTTACTATTTCGAGAAAATTTCTAAAAATAGCAGTTTTCCTAAAATTTAGGGATGAAAAACTGAGATCTGGGTTTTGTAGGTTAAGCTGCTCTTAGCAGACCCAGATCGTCAGAAATTGAAAATTTTGTGTTTTAACCTCTCATGCAAGACATGCACACCCAAATTTTGACCTTTTTGACTGATTTGACAAGACTTTTACTCATTTCTTCAAGGTGTCTAAGTGTAACAAAAATTTTAATTTTGGGGTACAACAAAAAGCAACTGAAAAAGCACAAGATGGCAGGAAAACTGTGCTCTGATACCACTGTAAGAGACCAGGTGTTTCTCAACCCGAACACTGTCTGAGAATACTGAGTTTTTTTGTTTGTTTTCTTTATTTTAATTTTTGTAGGTTTTTGCATATAAAGAGAAAATGCAATTTTGCAAGGAAATGACTGGAAAAATAATATAAAATACTAGATGCATCTAATCAACAGAATATAGCGTAGATCTCGAAGCTAGATAGTTTATTGATCTTCCTGAATGATTACAATGGCAATATTTAAACATGCAGACAAAAAAGCAATAATTTTTATTGTGAAAACCTAGTTATTGCAGCCGCCATTAAATGATGAAGAAAAGGTACGACCAGCTTCAGACTCAAATCTCCAGCCTCAAAAACAATGCAGAAGACCCCAGAGACCTAGGCGTCCAACTTGTAGAAGACAGAAGACCAAAAAGGAAGGCATATTTTCCAGTAAAGAAAGTACGGCCCTTGCTGGTACAAAAGTACTGCCCAACCAGCAGCACTAAATAAAGTATGTTCCCCTAGAAGAATGTGCCAAATCCTGAATCAAGAATAGATAAGTCCCCTTATTGCTCAGATGAATAATCTCTGTCAAAACCCTTTCTGATATTACTCCAGTAAGCACAACTGCAACCTCTGAATCATAGTTACAAGACTCAGACTCGCCTCGGACTCGGCAAGCCAATTTTTGACTCGGACTCAGACTTGGAGCCCAAACTCGGCGCAGACTCGGCAAATAGAAAAACCCAAGAAATTCAGAGATTTTTAACAATTTAACACTTGTTTCACGCACCCTTTAATAAATAAACCTTAAAGACACAATAACATCATCAAATAGAAATTACTATGATCTCATACACAAACATACATCGATCACATAAGTATAAACGCAAATTTTAGCTGAAGGAAATAACACATTCAAATATATAAATATTGTCAAATGTATACAAAACTCATGGAATATGAAATCCATGGCATCAAAACAAATATAAAAATTAAAAATATAAGTCTATGGCTCAAAAGAGCTTGCATTACTCATCCCAACATCACGACAAGTCATGTGCTAGTGTCTAAGATAGGTCATAGATGATGATGTAGCCATGATATTTGCTTGCATCTCAATGATTGGTGTGTATATTCAAGTGAGGAATTTATTATTAAAATTTTATTGTAGCCTTCAAGACTACATGCTTTGTTGTCTAATGTATGGAACAAGATAATCCTTGATTATGGCTTTGACTGCAAAAGATGCAAAGATTTGCAACAGAGGATATGTATTTTGTAGGTTTAATGATCATGATTCATCATTGGCCTATAACATGCTTAGACCTATAGTTTGATGAGGTTTTGGGGGAAACACCCCAATAGGATTGAGGGGTAGTGCCCCTCGCGAGGGTCTGGGGGAAGCGCCCCTCGTGGGGGTCTGGGGGCAACACCCTTAGTGGGGTCAAGGGGCAGCGCCCCTTGCGGGGGTCTGGGGGCAGCGCCCCCAGCAGGGTCAAGGGGCAGCGCCTCCAACGGGGTCGAGGGGCAGCGCCCCTCGCGGGGTCCTGGGGCAGCGCCCTGGGCACGCTCCCTGTCTCGATACAGGGCGGGGTCGAGGGCCGGAGCCCCCACCACCAAGCCCAAATGAAGACCTTCGAAACCACACAAACCTTCATGGCGCACACAATTTAATTAAAAAAATTGTAAATTAAAGATTGCAATTTTTTTAAAAAAATTTAATTAAAATGGACGAGTCTGAGGCACAAAACTCGGCGAGTCTGCCGAGTCCAGCGAGTCCGGCGAGTCTGGCGAGTCTCGGCGAGTACTCGACAACCGAGTATCTGGGACTCGTTTAGGGTCACTCGCCTCGGGACTCGCGAGTACTCGCTGAGTTTGGGCGAGTCTTGTAACTATGCTCTGAATGAAATCACCTTGTTTGACAATCTTCAACTGATATTTCACAGTCTCAATATGTCAGATCTTGAAGAGGGAACGTTCCTCAAAACCTGTTGATCTACAGAAACCCTAGTTTCTCAAACCCCAATGCTCTCAGAGAGAAAAGATAACAAATTTGAATAATCAACATATGAGTTCGATTTGCCTTCATTTGAATATATAAGCTCTCTCAAAAATTCGACCCCCTTTGCAAAAATCACTTAAAATGCATTTAATAATATAATTTCGCCTCTTCTTTGACTTAGGCTTAATTATTAAATAAATGGCATCCCTTTTTATTTAATGAATATTAACTCATCAAATATTAAATTTTCTCTTTATTATAAAGTATTAAAAATACTTTATAATTTGCCATTTTAATAATAACTTTTAATATTTCATTAAAGTGACTTTATATTATAAAGTCAAATTAATAATTCCTTTAATTATTATTAAATGCTCGAATAACCCCTGTTTGCTCAACCAATCATCAAACCGGGTCGATACTGAGCAGATCAGCTAAATCAGGTGCCCTGCTAAAAATAGCAACTCCTGCCTGTCTGACTTACTATAAATAGTAAGTACCTCTAAATCGCTCTGTGAGTGTCTGCAGAAGCCCAAACCTGAATCAACTGCTGGAGCAATGTTCCCAACGCTGGATAACTGCCTCAAGTGATCCTCTAAACACCTCTGCCAACCTACGAGGATTTGAATAATAGGCTAACCTCTGACACAACGGTATTGCCTAGGAAGGGGACATTACAGAGAATATTTAATTATAAGGCAGAAGTAATGTCTTGCAAGATCGACGCCTGAAGTAAAATCGGGCCTTTGAGGAAGAAGTCGATACCTTATCTGGAGAGCCGACTATTTGGAAGGTCCACGTCAACACAAGGACTCATTCTTATTCGAATTCAGATAAGACAGAATTGGAGATTTATAACTATTGCTGGAAAGTAATCGCACCCCTTCTAGAAGGACGTTTTTGGCCTTTTGCACACTGGAGGAGATACGATTCTTGCTGGAAACCCACGCCATCATCTAGGAGGCTCGATGCTTGCTGCAAATCAGGTTCCTTAAATTATTATGTATGTTGCATCTGCATCTTTAATGGGACATTGTGTTCATGATAATTCTGTGTTGCTTATAAGTCAAAATTTATCAAATTGAAAATTGTCTTTCTCTATGAGGACGATCAGCTGATAGTGAAAGTGGGAAATATTGTAAATCAGAATGGAGTGTCAAGTTTGTAATCAGTTTATATACAACAACTATTGGAGCTGGATTGCATTATCTTTTTCAATATTGTCTCTATTGGAGCTACGAAAATATCAATTTCATGGAGTTGGAGTTTACTTGCAAATTGTTTGTAAAAATGTCTGGGTTGCTGTAGCTGTCAATTACTGTCATTTTCAGACTTTAAATTGCATTGGAAAATTTGATAGCATATTTAATTGCACTCCCATTATCATTTCAGTCATTAGCAAGTTTCAGATTAATTCTCCATGCATTTGAAACAATACATAAAGTCGAAATCCAAAGAGAAGTCAGATTTCAGTTGAAGAGAGTTGCAAGCAATCTGTTTGACAAAATTCTTGAGGCAGAAAATCAGAGTTCTTTTTTATCAGATTGGCAAGCTTGGACAGCAAAATGGTTGTCATGGCTTCTAAATTTGTTGATGAGGTGATGATTGCTTATGAGGAATATATAGCATTTCCAGATAAGGTCAAAGATCTCTTAGACTTCGAGCAATATGTAGAGCAGTGGATGGATTATAACAAGCAAAGAAGAAAACCAAAGAAATGCGAGCAGCCAAGTGTTGAGAGCACCTTGAATAATATCCAGCGAAAACTTATGCTTTCACAACAAAGATTAGCTCGTAGCTTGCCGCAGTCTGAAGATTCCATTTCAAGACGAAGTTCATTACAAAACAAAAAGAAGAAATTGTGTTTCTATTGCAAAGGGCCTGACGATGAAAACCATGATTGCCTTTTGAGACCTAAGGGCAAGGCAAATAGAATAATGTGGGCACCCTATGAGGATTCAGAACCTGAAAAATCCGACCAGCCTAGTAATCATGAAGAATCTGAGTCAAAACATGAGGTCTCTACAGGTAAAGTATCCAGAAGTCTCTATGATGAGTTTGGTTTAAAATGTGATAAGTTAGCAGATCATGATCTTCAACCTACAGATGGACATGAGGTTGAAAATGAAATGGTGGTTGATAAGGAAATTTTACATCAAGAAAATAGTATGGTGGAGCCACAAAATGATATTGACAACATTCGAGAGGATGTTATCAACATTGCTAACAGTTCTGATTTTCATGACAGTAGTGATAAAACTTTCCAACAACATGAGACAATCGTGATTTCACATGTGCAAAATACTTCTATTGAGTTGTCACATAAAGGTACTCAAGATTTGGGTACTAATGGTGCAATGTGTGATATGCGTTCATGTCATGATGAGTCTAGTTTTTCAGATCAGATCTTAGAAAATAAGTTAAAAAGTTCATGTGTTGGCACAAGATCCCAGGATCGTGAGTTGGAAGGTAATACAGTTACATTGGGAGTGGAAGTGTGTGAAGATACTGTCATATCAGCAACTTCTACCTTATCAGTTAAGCCATCCATTGAAGTACATAGCAGCGGTACCTTGGTTGTTGATGTGTGCACTGATGACAACACACATGATGCTACAAATCATGAGGTGAGTGATGAGGATTCAGCCTCTTACTATAGTGTGGATTTGGGTGGAAATGATGAGTCACAGGGGTATCATCATCTGGCAGGGCAGTTGAAGGTTAGTGATGAAATGATTGTTACAACTTTGGAGCATTTTGATGTTGCTCAACAGATGTTGACGACCTATGGTTGGAGTGCTCCTATGTCAGATGAGCACGGTGATAGTAGCCTCTCCCTAGTAGAGTTCCATACACTACGAGAAGCTATTGGATTAATGAAACATCATTATTTGCAGTTACTTGCTGATAGGGACTTTCTTTTCAAGTGGGATTGTATTTGTTATGATGCACTGAAGGGAAAGGAAGAAAGGGTTGAAGAGCTCACTCATGAGCTTGAGGTGACTATGGACTCGTTGCAGAGTGCCCAGTTGACCCTTCAAGAGTCACAGTTACAGATTGAGAAGCTTACCGTGGCGTTGAGTTTAGCACAGTCTTCACCATCTTTTGATATAGTTCAGATTTCCATGGTAGCAGTTGGTGAGGAGCATACACCCATGGTTCATAGTTGTGAGCAGGTTGAGGATGTGGTTACATCCATCACAGATATTGGTGCAGTTAATTCAGATGGGATGAGTGTTTTGGTTGAGAGCTCTTGTGATGAGATAGTTGATTTTTCCGAGAGTTGTGTGACAGATCACGTCACTACTCCACCATCGTCACAGGAGATATGTGGGGCATCATCCGGTATAGAGATTTGTACTTATGTTGATTTGTTCCCCTCACCTGAAAGCAATTCAGTCACTTCATCCCATGCAGCTGATTTGCTTCCCCAGGACTATGATGGTTAGCCATTGACAGAGGTGGGAGCATTTTATATTGATTGCATAGTGAGGAGTGTTCATCACTTCTCCTTTGGTCCACACACGAAGGATTTGATGATGCATTGCTATGGATTGGCTCCCGAGTTATACCATCCGTTGTGGGATGGGTATTCACCATCTTCAGAAGATGGGATTAGCGGCTGCAAGCACCTGACTCAGCTGTTTGTGGGGGATTACTTGCAGGGATAGCTGTCAGTTACACATTATGCTGATATGTATCCAACAGGGTTTGCTACTTCTATGTCACAAAGTTTTCTTATGGGTACATGGTTACAGGATGACTATGGTATTAGTTCGCATGATGGCTTGGTTAGTTATCACATCCATGAGGGTTTAGCAGAGGACAGGGAGAGATTCGGTGTAGCAGATGCTTCTAGATGTTCTTATCTCCGCATGACAAATGGATGTGAATTCAGATTGTATTGGGATCCAGGTGGCGACAGCTTTGGCACCGAGTATTGGATGGGTCCCATTGGATTACTTCACCACTCACAACATGGTGAAGTTGGAGACAGTAGAGCGCATTGGAAGTTTGAGGATGTTAGACATGACAGACTTTCATTCTGGGTTTGGGATCTAGGGATAGCTTGCGCAGTTGTGTTTTGTTGATGCTACAGGAGTCAGTTAGAGATGTGTGGGACACTTCATAGTTATTCTTTTGGGCCTTCCAAGGAGTTGGGTTTCTTTGCAGAAGAGATTGCTTGAGGACAAGCAATTTCAGGGAGGGCAGACTATAATGTCCCCAATTTTGCGAGCATCAGAGTTCAGTGGTTTTAGCCTATTCCTGGCCCTCGTAGGCTAATATGTCTAGTTAGAGGGTCTCTTTTGGCGGTGATAAGAGGAATCTCTCCTTCAGCATCTCGTGTGGGTTCAAGTAGCCTTTAGTTGATTCAGTTTCATGTACTTACTATTTATAGTAAGTCAACCGGCAAGCAATTCTATTTATAGCCGGGCACCTAAAGTTCACATGTTGGCAGTGTCGATTCCCAAATTCAGTTGAGTTGGTGAAATAAGGAGTTTTGCCTAAGTTATAACGTTTAATTATTATTAAAGGTGACTTTAAAAATAATTAATATTTTAATATTATATTATAATATTATATTTGCACTTTATGACTTGAGGGTCCATTCATCATTAAAAAGGGGGCCATTTTAATTAATTACTTGGGTGCCAATTTCAAGGACATATTTTAATATTCCAAAGTGCAAACATTATATTATTTTAAAATCATTTAAAAGGAAAATTGGAGGGGATTGGCCTATAATCTTTTATCCCACATTGGTGAGAAAAGTGTATGAGCTCCTGCAGAAAAAAGTATAAAAGAATCTTAAGGGGCTCATTTGGGGATATTCAGAATTGATTATTTGATATTTGTTTGATAATTTCTCATTGGCATTTGGGGAAGGAAGCCCGAGGGTTTCTGCCAGCGTATCGGCTTTGGAGAACGAAAACTCTCCATTGTATCAGCATTATGAGGTTGTGAAATATCAGCTGAAGGTGCTCACTGTTGGCTTCATCCAGAAATCAAGTCTATGCTTCATCAGATTTATTGCTTCAGATCTATAGGAGATTCTATTTCCGGGTATGCACATATTTGTAAAAGCTTTGAAAGAAAATCAATAAATTAATGGCATTGCTGCAATAGGGTTTATGTTTACATTTCTTGTATTTGATTTCTTGACTGGCAATCTATGAGAAAATACCAAAAAAATTACAAACCCTTATCATTTAGCATAAAAACAAAAGTAGAGACAGGCAGGTCTCTTATAGTATCACAGATCTGATCAATTGGGTATGATCAACATAATTTTCTAGAGAAACCCATCTTTTCAAAATTTTCAAAATCAGGAAAGTTGCCGCCCCTATTTTTAGGGAATTTTTCGGAAAAGTCATCAAATCAAAATTCCAACAAATTGGGTTTGTTTAGCTTTGAAGCACAAACAAAACCGATGTGTCAAATTTTTTTCGTAAAAATACTTCTCGGCAGGCAGTGCCATTTTTAAGGGTTTCCGGAGTTGTCAGAAACAGGTCGTGTGCACAGTCATTCTTCAAGGTTTTTAGAATGCAGTATTCTGAGATACAGTACGAGACCAAGACGGTCTTGTATCATGATTTCATCATGACCACAGACACCGACCTTCATAAAGTAAACCCAGTTGTTGATCCTGAGAACTTAGAGGGAATAGATCAAATCACACTGCAGAATGTTGAGCAATCTAGATTGCTCGAGGCAACCTCTAGCCCTATCACTTTAGAGAGTGTGGAGCTTGTAATTGCTTGTGTTAAGCATTACAATGCGATCACAAGAGAAATCCGGTCAGTGGATGGGAGGTTGATTGCAGTCCTAAGCCAAAAGACATAGAAAAGTGCTTTTCTATTCCTTCACGTTCTAAGAACAAAGTAATATTTGTGAGAGAATGTGAGAGAGAATTCGAGGTTTCAAGGGACAAATGCTAGTCAAGAATGGCAGAGAAATGGTTGAAATTGCAAAAAACCAGTTTGCCCAAGAATCTGGGGTGTGGAGAGTTCCGCGATGAGTACGCTGTGATGATCACACTACTTAATCGAATCACTGGTCAAGAGCATGGAAATGAATTTCAGCCATGGATGTATTACATTGTGGCTAAGATTGTCAGCAACAAAGAGAACTATGATTGAGCCTCTCTTATTAGTGATTCACTCCACCAACAAATTACAGGGTTTTTGGAGATCCACAGATTTCACTTGTGCTCCTACTTGGTATATCTGATAGCCTTTCAAGGGCAGTTCAGAGCAATAGATACTGAGGGGACTTTGGGCGTGCAAAAGATCCATGAGTATTTCCTGCGTCTTGAGTTTACTCTCGCAAAAAAGCACTTCAAGAAGATTAATGACCTCTTCACCATGCACGTTGTCCGAGATCTTGACCACGAGATGCATGTGCGCATTTCAACTACAGCCAAAGAGGCAATGGCGGAGTGGGCTGATTGGTTTATCCAATTTCCCACATTCACCTACATTCGCGTATATGGCTATGTTGGTCACCCTACAATGCTGCCCCACTACCCTTCAGACAGGGTAGTATTCATGGAATTCTTGAGGCAGTTGGCTGAGGTTCATGCATACCTGCACCTGAAGTAGAAGCAAGCTGCTAACTTTTCTTTTGAGATGGGTCTTTATAGATGCAAGATAGTAGCAGAAGCCAAACTCATGTGTCAAGAGTGCTGAGGCCGAATCTCAAATACCTCATTGAGAGGAGGTCTTATGATCTAAGAGGCATGTATGCTGCGCACCTTAAGGAACGCTCATCACATGAATCTTCTATGGATGATTATTGGGTTAATTGTAAAGATGAGTTCAAGGTACGAAGAAGGAACTATAGTCGCTTCAGACTTCATCAGATTGTTGATTTCATGTCAGCGGATATAGGACTTGTTGTGATCTTTTCACACATCACCGCATTCAAAATGGGGACCCCCTAATTTTTGCTCCATTCAGGTCTTTTGGCTTGGGTTTGTCGGTCTGTCTCTCTCTGTCAGTTCTTTCTGTCTAGTGATGTACTTGCCATTTGACCTAGATTTGAAGTTTGACTAAGTCTAGAGGGTTTTTTGATGAATTAGGGTTTACAGTCTTCAGACAATTTTGAGGTCAAATTGAGTTGGCTAATCGAATTCTTGGCTTAGCACTGCTATCAGGATGCTTTGAGCAGGCTCCCACTGAATTTTCACTGAATTCTGATAACTCGCTATTTTTAGTAAGTACCAATTTGGGGCCTATTTCTTGGGATTTTCAGGTTCGAACGACTGCACTGCACTTAGAAAGCTATGAGCTGCCTGCTTGCAAAATTTGAGCTGAAACAGACAACTTGCTATTTTTAGTAGTTCTGCCTTCAAGGGTCATTTTTAGGGTTTGCATGTTGGACTTTCAGATGCATGTCTGAAGATTCTTTGTGGGTTTTTTGAGACCTTCGCAGTGATATAGCATGCAAAACGAGATGATGACTTTCAATGATTCAGGCTTTAGTGGCCATTTTTAGGGTTTGCATGCAAGATTTCTCAGTGCATGTCTGCATAATCTTTCTGGGTTTTCCGAGAGCTTCGCAACAAGGTAACATGCAAGCAAAGTTAATCACTTTTTCGGGACTTGCTATTTTTAGCTAGTGCTCGCATGTTGATAATTTTTCTGGGTTTTTCTGGGTTTCTTGAGATCTCTCGGGCAGTGTGACATGCAAACTCATCTGTGTTGGAAATGTTGTCATTGATGTCAAAGTAAAAGAATGAAGTCATTGATGTCAAATGTATGGCCGAGTTTATTGGAAGTTGTTATTGATGGAAGAGATGTCAAAAATGGAATGAGAAACGGGTGTTGCTATGATCATACAAAAGAGTTAGGGATAAGAGTAAGAGGGACACCTGCAGATCTACAAATGAGAAAGATCATTAAAAGAATGTTGAATTTGTAAGAAGCATAAAAAGGAGAATAGATGAAGGAAATCAGATCATCAGGTTGGAAATTATTGATGTCAAGACAAAGAATTAATCAGATTCGAGTTTGTTGTCTTATTCTGGGATAGTTTATTCAGATTTAAATATTATATCCAGCACTCAGACTTGGTGAGGATCATATAATCGAAGTCTTAATCAGTCATTAAAGTGCAGCAATTAACTTATTATGAAGACAATAATTAACAATGAAGTCAGTGATTAAAATGAAAAGTCACGATTAGTGAAGATATCTAAATTAGTGATTATTAGTGATTACCGTTTGTTCTCTTTAAGGGACGTATTTACTTCAAAAAGCATTGTAGTCAGTAAAAGACAAAATACAGAAAGGACAAAAGTCAGATAAGACAAAAAAAAAAATCTGAAGGTGTAAGGCAGCAATTAAAGTTCTGGAAAGATACGATTTATTTTTGAAGTAATGTGATCTTTCAGCAAAGTAAAAAAGGTGCGATTCATTTAAGATAAAATAAATTAAATAAGACAAAATATAAGATGGAAAAGCAGCAAAAAACAAATGACAAAAAAAACAAAAACCAGAAAAAGACAAAGATTAGAAAGAGACAAAACTAAAAAGCTGATTCTAAAAGGTATGATTATCTTTATGAAGCAAATCAAACTTTCAAAAGGTGCGACTCCAGAAAATAATCAGACTTCTAAAGTCAAAAGGACATGTTTCATTCTTGAAGTGACATGATGGATATTAAAAGATAATGATGCACTGATGAAGTGATACGTTGAATTTCAGTTTAATAAAAGAATAAAAATAAAGAGATATGAAGCGCCTCACTCAAAGGGATAGAATAATCTTTTGAATGGTACGATTTATTGAAAAGGCAAATTCAGATTTATTTAAATAAGAAAGGTGCGATTTATGAAGGGATACAATTTATACTTATTAATAAAAATCTGAATGGTACGATTTGTTAAATCAAATTCATATTATAATGAATGGGTACAATTTGTGATTTGAAAAGATGCGAAGGGTGCAAGAACAGATTTTGAAAGATACGATCTTTCATCAAAGGTTGCAATGCATAAGCAACATATATAATTGATATTCATTTCAGATTTGAATTGTATGAGTGTGTTGTATGGAATAACTGCTATATCTAAAGAAACACAAGTGCTGTGTGTGAAAAATCTATATCATTTGAAGAGGAAGAGAGTGTTGTGTAGTTGTGAGAATTTTTAATGCTATATCTTTGAAATACATTCAGGTGTAGAGTGTGCTGAGTGTTGAGGAACAAAAGATATATTATCTGAACACAAGCAGGTGCTGATGGCTGATTAAAGAATTGCAGTTTATGTGTGTGTAAGTAAAAAGATAAATCATCCAAACACAAGCAGAGTACAGAAATATATATTATTTCTGTGTGAGCTTAAAGAGGAATAATTGCAGATTAGAGAGCATCTTGAAGATTAAATTTATGAGAAGATTGTGAATGATTATGATCAGTTTTCTAATAGGAGATTGTGCACAGTTCATATCAGATTTGTGAAAGAGTTCATACAAGATTTATATGAGCAGATTCAACAAAGGGCTGAATTAAGAGGAAGATACATGTGATTGCATCAAGTTTGTGAAGAAGATATCATTAACAAGAAGATCTTGATGAAGGCATAGAAAGAGTTTGTCATTAGTTGAAGAAGACAGAGTTTGTGAGAAGGAATATTTGATTATACTAGATTTGTAAGAAGAGTGTTTGAGCAGAAGTCCATCATCCGTTGAGGAAGCAACATTAAAGGTGGAACACTGTTCATTCAAATTACAATATTTGCTAAGTCGGTGCTTGGAAAGTAGGGGTTGGTGCACCTTGTAGGTTGGTGCCTACTAAATCAGCATTAGGGGTTGAAGCTCCTTGTAGGTTGGTGCCTACTAAACCAAGATTAAGGGCTGGTGCT
The DNA here is from genome assembly GCA_007258455.2 of Sequoia sempervirens. Taxonomy (NCBI): domain Eukaryota; kingdom Viridiplantae; phylum Streptophyta; class Pinopsida; order Cupressales; family Cupressaceae; genus Sequoia; species Sequoia sempervirens. The sequence continues at coordinate 92,207 of VDFB02391518.1, forward strand.
CTTTGTAGGTTGGTGCCTACTAAACTTCATACTTGGTGATTCAAGTAGGTTGGTGCCTACATTCATTGTAAAAGTTTATATAATTCATAAAGTACATTATTTGTACCATGGTTTTACCCCACAAGGGTTTCCACGTAAAATGTTGATGTCAACTTGTTCATATTGTGATAATCTTGCATAGTTGATTTTGTGTTGGAATTGGAAGTTGATAAAGGTTGTAAAGGGTAAAAGTATATAGATATACTGATTCACCCCCCCCCTCTCAGTATATCTTTGTGCTCTTCAATCTAGCAGCCAGAAGATCACTATCTCGGACACTTACTATTTTTAGTAGGACCACTCCAACAGCTGCCCAACACTTTAGAATCACGAACACAGCGACATGCAACAGGAAAAAGGTCAAACAGAGACCATTTGAGCAACATGCAAGTCAAACTAGGGTTTCCAGCTTCAGGACCCAGAATGAGGGGTCAAATGCCAAAATTTCCAAAAACCAAGGTATCCCATCACGATCAACATCTTTCAAGGAGTCCACTGGTAAAATTTGAAGGCGATCTGAGCACTTACTATTCATAGTAAGTCACTTCCGAAACGGGGCTATAAATAGCAGGTCAGCACAGGGAACAGTATGAGCAGGTCAAGCAAGTGCTGAGAACCCCATGGCGCAAATTTTAGATCAAACGGAGTTGCAGAGGTTCGAAAATCAAACATTTACTATTTTTAGCAGGCCTGTGCAGAGGAATTAGGGTTTTCTAAAAAGTAGGGCGAAATGTGATGGTCACACAAAAGCAGTATCCAATCACGATCAACATCCTTCAGGTAGTTTACAGACAAAATTTGAGCTCATTCTGAGCAGTTACTATTTTTAGTAAGTTGCTAAAAATAGTAGGTACAGGCAGGCATCAAACACTAGCAGCTCAATCATATGATGAGGTTCAAGACAAAGTAAAAATCAAGCTTTTTGGAGCTAGAAATCAGCTTGGAATGCAAAAATTCAAGAACTTTCTAAAAATAGCAGGTTAGGGCAAGCTGAGGGCACCATGAAGAATTCGCCTGAGTCAAGCAAAAGCTGGAAAATTCATCCAAGTCTCATAAATTGAAAGTTGGACACCTTCAAATCCACCCTAGAAGCTTGAAGAGCCACGAAAATGTTGCTAAGTCTGAGAAATTTGGAGTCCAGCATGTGAAATGCGCCTTAGCTACTTGAGGATGATGAAAATTCTTCTAAGTACTTGAAATTGGAAGGAGGCGTGGTGAAATGTGCCCTTGAAGCTAAAGATTGGTAGAAAATTTTCTAAGTCCTCAAAATTAGAAGCTCTGGGGTCAAAAGGCGCCCAAGGAGAGGAGGAAGTAATTGAAATTTGTCTAAGTGTGCCAAAACTTGAAGTATGACCCGTCATTTGCGCCTTGACTTGGAGAAGACTTGAAAATCTACTAAGTATGTGAAACTTGAAGCTCTACCCCTTGAATGCACCTTTGACTTGAGAGGAGTTGGAAAACAATCTAAGTATAGAAAATTTGAAGTTCAACCCCTCATATGCGCCATTGACTCATGGAAAGCTTGGAAAAATCTAAATGTGAAGGATGGCCCCCTATGCACGCCCAAGGTAAAGAGGGTGAGTTAAAAATATTCTAAGGGGTTACAAATTGAAAGCTCACCCATAGAAATGCGCCTTAACATGGAGAGGAGTGAGAAATTTAGCTAAGTGTTGTAAACTGAAAGCTTAGACCTCTAAATGCGCCCAAGAAGCTGAAAGTGATTAAAATTTCTCTAAGGCATAGAAATTGAAAGCTCCAGGGGTCATATGCGCCCAGCTAAGAGAGAAGGTGTTGAAAATTTTCTAAGGCATTTAAATTGAAAGCTTGACCTCCTATATGCCCCTTGAGAAGGAGAGGAGTTAGAATTTATTCTAAGGCGTATAAACTTGAAATGTAGAACCTTAAATGCGCCTAAGGTAAAGAGGGGAGACTTGAAAATTTCTAACTTTTATAAGCTGGAAATAAGACCCCTAGAATGCACCCTTGGAAGGAGAAATTTCCTAAGTCGTTGGAATAAAACTACAAGGGGTCATATGCACCCAGCTAGAAGGTAAGAGATAAAAAAATTTCTAAGTGTTGGAAACTAAAAGCTACACCCTTGGTATGTGCCTAGCTTGTGGAAAGAGTTTGAAAATGTTCCAAGTATTGAAAACTTGAAGTATGACCCTTTGTGTGCGCCCAAGAGGATTTTGATAAGGGAAATTTTATTAAGGCGTGTAAACTCAAAGTATGAAGGCTCAAATGCGCCCTTGAGGATGGGGAGGATTAGAAATATCTCCAAGGCATCAAAACTAGAAGTTGACACCTCCAAATGCGCCTGGAACAAGAATTGAATATTGAGAAATTTCTCTAGGGCATTTGAATTAAAAGTTCAAGAGAGGATATGTGCCTAGCATGAAGGATCAAATGGAAATTTTTGTAAGTTGATAAATACGCCCAAGTGTGGCTTGAGAAATTTTCATAGGCGTTGGAAATAAAATGAAATTTGTTCTAACAAAAAAAAAAAAGCCCCATGAAGTCAAATAAACTTCAATTAAAATTATTTTCCAAAGTTTAAAAAATCAAATGTTCCCCTTCGGTTAGACACATGAAATTTTGAAGTTGAGAGATATTTATCAAGGGGGAAATATTTAAAAAAATGTTCTGGAAGGAAAATAATTTTGCCTGGTGATTTTAAAATGCTGGAGCTCACAAGTGATGAAATTTTCTCCTAGGTGAAATATAGATTTTTTTTAAAAAGCACTGATGATGGAAAATAAAATTTCTAAGGCGTTGAGATTAAATTTTAATAATAAATACACCATTTTTATGCTGGAGTAATTTTAATAAATTTCTCAAAAATGCTTCAGTCAACTAAAAGTGACTTGCAGTCAAGGAGGGAAATTTTGATTTTTGAACGAGGAAAGAATCTCCAACAATATTAAATTCCTATGACAACTCTATGACGATTGAGCATATTCTCTCCCGAATTGAAAATTTTCTAAGTAGTGGGGGAGTGAATTAATGACAACTGCTAAATTGGGCGCCTTCTTTCAGTTATATAAACTCTGAAGCTACTCATTTTTCTTCACAAAGTTGTAGAGTTGAGATTGTGCTGAAGCTAAAAGTGATTGCTGAGTGAGTAAGAAATTTCTGAGTTGAGTAAATAATTTTTCTAAGCGCTGAAGTTGAAGTGAGTGAGTGCTGAGAAGAAAATTCTAAAGTAAGGGAGTTGAGCTTGATTTTTCTAAGTGTTGAAAGTGGTATTGCTGAAAGTTGTTGAAGCTCGAAGTTTGAATTTCAGTGTTATAATTCTCGAGGTTTGGAGTTGGTGGTTTAATGCTGAATATTTTTATTTTTGAAGCTAACTCCACTTGCCGGCCATCTCGCAGTAATTTTATTTTCTAAGTTGGAATTGTAATGCTTGATTTTTTTTTATTTTGCAGATTGCTGAAATTCGAAGAGATGCTGCCGGAACAAGCAAAGTTGCAGGCAAAGCTGGAAATGCTGAAGCAGGCAAAGAGAATGCCTCTAGGCAGGCAATCATCAAGCAGCTGAAGAGGTCATTCATCCCTGAATCTAAGTTCGTGTCAAAACTGGGAGGCTTGACTGATACCAACCTTGGTTCATTCAACTTCGAAGAATTCAAAAGAAGAATATATGGGCAAGGTGGTTATCCTCCATCAGTGACATAGCACAACATTGTGAGAAGTGGGTTGTATGCAACTGCTGGTTTTCCACCAGCAATTCGATGTCCTGAGTTGATAATGGAATGTACAAACTATTACAGGCCAGACCACTGGACAATTATTTCTCCAGAAGGCATGTTGCTGGCCAACTTCGCACCTGAGGCGTTTGGCGAGGCGTTTGGGATTCCAGCTGTGGACAGAATGTTGTACAAGTCTAAAGAGAGGGTTGATAAAATGTATGCCTCATTTTTCGATAGGTGTGCTAAGAGAATCAACACAACATGGATGAGGAAGCCAAAGCCTCCTGGCACCAAGTTGCCAATGCAGATCATTTCAGAGGAGTTGAAACAAGAATACTGTGATTTAATCATGATGCTCAGCCGGGTGAATGGCAGCCCACAAGCGTATGCTTTTGAGCCTTGGATGTTCTTCTACATCAGCGTGGTGTTAGAAGGGAAAGAATATGTAGATTGGGTGAAGATGATCAGTGACAACATAGATGAACAATTCAGAAGCCTAAGGAGAACAAAGACGTTTTACATGAGCTCGTATGTCATTTATATACTAGCTTGAATGACGTAGTATAAGGGGTTGACATACTAGGAGCTGATTGGTTGTGGTTCTGGTCAATTTAAAATCCATGAAGCTTGCAGACAACTGCTTTTGACAAGTACCTTCAGCTTCAAAAGAGTGAACGATGCTTTCACTATGTATATCATGAGGACTCTTCAACGGAGAACGCGACAAAGAATATCCAAAGAAGCACAAAAGTTGATTGAAGAGTACAGGTTTTGGTTTACCCAATTCCTGAAGTTCACGTATATAAGGCTGTCAGGGTTCCATTCATATACCTACCGACTGCCAAGATACCCCACAGATAGGATGGTGATCCTTGAAGTGTCTAGGCAACTCATGGCCTACGACAAAATCATAAGGAAGAAGAAGAAAGGAGGTTTGCACTTCCCTATTGTTATGGGAAATTTGCTTGAGGAGTGCCCTTCTTTGCAAGCAGCCAAGGAAGCAGAGGATGAGTTACAATTTTATTACCTCACTCTACACACCAGCTGACAGGATTTTGATCCTCAAAGGAAGATTGGAATTGTACAAGGTGAAGAATATAGGCACAAGGCTCATGTAGAAGATTTTTGGGCAAATGCAGAAGATGAAGCTGAAATCAGAAGGAGGATGTTCTCCAAATTGCCTCTGAAATTGATCAGAGAATGTGAGGTTGTCCAAGTTTCGGACCAAGTTGATGAGGATGCCAGCATTACTCACCCGGATTATGAGTCGATAAAGGACACACCAATCCCACCACTTAATTGGGTGGAGCCGGAAATCACAGACTTGGACACTTTGTCTATGCTTGTCTTAACTTTCACGAGGAGCTGGGTGGATGGACATGTTCACAGACTTAAGAGAAAATCAATTGCCCTCACATATAACCTCATGGGCGATCGAAGGGCACTGATGTCAATAAAGAAGAGGAAACAAATCGCCCAAGCTATAGAGCCACAAGAGGAGGAGCCGGTTCAGCCTGAGCCTCAGAGGACAGAAGAAGCATCGCCCACACAGTTGTTGGCTCACTCTTCCAACGTGCAAGAGGTGTCAATATTTGGAAATCAGAGGGTTAGAGTAAATGAAGAGCAAGAAATGGAAGAAGTTAACCAGCCATTGTCTGGGGAGCCTGATAGTTAGAGTGCTAATGCTCCTAGGAGTGCCGACCAGCCAGATGAAGATGAAGAAACAAAAATAGACACTCGCTTGGATTGTGCACTCGAGGCAGCCTTTGAAGATGAGGACATTACGGAGCCTGAAGTTCGGGGTCTTGAGGAGGATAGTCAGCACATGGAAATGGATGAGCCTCAACTAAATGTTGTTGAAGAGGAAATTCATGAAGTAGAAGCAACGGAAGAGCAGCCGCTTGTCGTCTGTAGCGCTCAACAGGATGTCCCAAATTGGCTCACTAGTGCAATAAGAAGAGATCAAGAGGACGACACTGACCCAACAATAGAGATGGAAGAGCTCCTTAATAGAATAAGTGGGTCACCTAAGAGGAAGAGAGCCAAAAAGTACTCCTGGATGGAGATAGATGAGTCCGGTTCTCGCACTATTCATGTTGCAGTTCTGAGGGAAGAATGTGATCTAGATGAAGTTATGCCTGAAAATTACACGATCACTACGGTTGAATTGGGGCGCCCTACTGGAGCACAGGTTATTAAGGAAGTTGAAAAATCCTTCCAGGCACTGAAAGATAGGCTGCTTCAAATAGGAGAAAAATATAAGAGGTTGAAAAGGGAGCATAGAGCGTTAGTTGGGTATGTGCAACATCTAGCACGTCCATATGCTCAGGAGAACCTAACGGTGGAACTTCCACCTAAGCTTCCATGGGAATCAATCAGTGGGCTCGGGGAGATGAAGAAGGCCATTCAAGAGGGAGACAAGTGGATTGGCGGTGTTCATGCTGAGGTTGAGAGATTCATTCTGGATCTTGTCTCCTCTTTCCAGCATGCTTCCAGCATCCTCTCCCGTATGGAGAACATTGAGCAGGCATGGAATGATACTCACATATTTTAGGACAAGACTATTCCACGCCTAGCTGCTCTGATGTGTATGCCAGTGTAGACTTTGATTGAAGGGGTGATTTAGGCTGGAGATAGATATGATTTTCCAGATTGGTATTCTACTGCATTCACTGGCCGGGGTTTCTTTGGCACAGCAAGGACGGAGTCGGCCAAGATCAGGAAGGCCATGGGAAATATTCAAGAGGGCGTCTTCAACATGCTGGAGGCATTGTTCACACAATGACTAACTCCCGAGGAGGTGACGGTGGAGGAATTGAAGGGGAGATCGCAGCCATTCTTCTCTGAGATGAGAGTATTTGCTCAGGTGGACTTTGAGAATATCTCCACATTCTCCACTATTATTTAGAGCACGTAAGAATCCATCGAGGCTTGGAGAAAATCATGCATCCGGCAGGAGCAGACGATTGCCATCCTCGAGTACCAGCTTAATCTGACTCCGGCTATTTCCGAACAAGAAGTTAATGCAGTGCTAGCCTGGTTTGTTGCTTTCGCGGTCAGAGAGAAGAACAATGGGAACAGGATCCTGGACGAGAATCTTTTGAAAGGATAGTGGGCATTAATTGCCCATAGTGGTCAAAGGAGGAATCTGCCTATTTTGTGCTCATTAATTGCACCACTCCACCTTCTGGCAGTTTTTAGGGCAGAATCTAGTCTAGGGCTGATGTGGCTCAATCTGAGCCGTCCATTGTAATTTAATCTGGACCATCCATTGAGATTGGGCAGCTATATAAAGGGGACTCTCCCTCATTTGTACATTATTAGACTAGAGATTATAGATTAGAGAATAGAGCATATAGAGACAGTTTAGAGTTAGCATAGTTTCATTGCTTAGCATAGTGAAGAAGGAAAGTTTTCCCTTTGAGGGCTTTGTAAGGAATGGTTGTGAAAACTATCATAATAAAGAGTTTCATTGATGGTGAATTTGTCTTTTGTTATGATCAGCTAGCAAGGTTTCTTCGTCCTTCTACTTCAAGTAGAACTTAAATTAGAGTGATTTTCATTTTCATGCAAGTAGTTAGCTGTGGATTTGTGGTGTTGATCAAGGCAACTTCATTTTAATCCATACCAATAGCAGCTTGCTGACAGCAAGTTTTCCTTGTGTGGTCAACTGGAAATCATTTCAAACTTAACTTCGATTGTGATTCACGTGTTTGTATGCGTTGTCCTGATGGTATATGCATGTTGAATCGTAATTTGAATACCTTCCCCTACTCCCTTGAAGATTGCACCGATTTTGCTGAAGCTGTCCAACACGAGGCAAGGAAAAATCTGGTTGAAGTTTGTTGAAGTTAAGCTCCACACATCTTGCATTTAGACTAGAATTTAGGCTTTCTAAACCCTGCATCCATTTAATTTTTGCACATTTCTGGTTAGTTTTAGGAAACACGTACCTCATTGCTAAATCATCCGTATTGCACAAAAAATTCCCTTCCAATCATTAACCTGCTGTCAGTTGCAAACGTCCTGAACAATTGTGTAAGTCCCCTCGTGTAAACGGCAAATCACAACGAACTGACTGAGGGTATTCCATAGCATTTCGGAACCTGGGAGTTGAACATACAAACTTTCTGGCAATCTTAGCGTATGGGATTCTTTGATCAAGAGAGAATGGAGTAGCCTTTGGATACTTTGTTTTGCTGATTGGTGCAGTCACAAAAATCACATCAACAGGACTGTTAGGTGATGATGGGGAAGTCATTCTCCCCTCATTCTTCGTCAACCAAGTGGATTCACAACTGCTTGGCAAGGTGGATTGGTACGCAAAAGAAAACCCATCTATTGAGGAAAGAGCTAGTAGAGTTGTGAGGAATAGCCAACTCTATCTAAACAACAAGAGGACAAGGAGGTGGTAATTCCCAAAGTAGAGCCGCCACAAGTTGGTCCATCACAACCCTCCTCATCCAGACAAAAGCCTAGATAGAAGCAGTGGTGTCACCCTCCCAAAGGCATGAGAATGTCGGGTCACACCAGAGGAAGAAGAAATCAGAGTGCTGAGGTTAGTCAGCAGGAAGAAGTGGAGACAACCACTGATATGCCCACAACAGTCATGGAGACAGTTGCAACAAAGCCTATGATTGAGGCAGTCCCAGTTGAAGTAGAGCAAATGAGGACAACAGTTGCAACTGATGGAGTAGCAGTAGTAGAGACTAAGCCTCCTACTTCACTAGAGCCTCCCATTTCACCACAACCACAGCCTTCACCACAGCCATAGCCTTTGCCGGTCTATGTTGATCTAGACTCGCCACCGAGAGAAACCATTGCAGAACCCTCTTGTTCTTCAAGTTTTCACAAGCCCAATGTCGCTACTTCCAGTGAGATTCGCCATAACCCTTGGCTTGAATGTTTGCTTGGAAGGAAGAGAGACATGCCTTCTTATGAGATGGACTTTATAGAATTTGACCATGTCCCTCAAGACATGCTTGTCAAGAAAATGAAAAGACAAGTCCACGTTGAAAGGAACACTGAGAACGAATTGGTTATAGAAACAGCTACACCACCAGTGGATAGAAACATACACGAGGTTGAAGTTCATGACTTCACCTTGTCACAGGTGAATCTTTGCAAAACCACTCGCTAGGTGGATGTAGACCTTCTCGGGATTGCATCAGTCAGTGCACAGGAAAGAATGGTAAAGGACAGAAGAGATAAAGCAGCCTTGAAGGCTGAAAACCAACAACTACGATTGTATATTTCCAGCTTGATGCATGGCACCAAGAACATCTCAGCATTACCACAAGAGATGTTGGATCTCCTCACGGAGCGCAACCATAATCTATTGATGACATATGGAAGACACTTGAGAGATTAAGTGGAGGAGTTCGTTGTCAAAGGAAGGAGTATATTGGTAGAACTTTACCAGTTGAGAGACAACTCACAGGCTTCGCGCGAGTATTCAACAATCAGAGCTGAAGATTGCAGAGAAGAGGTAGGGAGATGAAATCACAGTTGCTGATTTGCAAATGGCATACCAATCAATAACCACTATAGAAAACAAGCAACACCTTTTTTCTTGGAAGGAACAGATGGCATATAAGGTGAAAGCCTACGATGCTAATTCAGCAGAGCTGATTGAGTATCGTCAAATAGGTATAGATATTATTACCTTCGTGAGAACGTTGGTAGTATCTCTCCCATGCCTCTACCAGTATCAGGGTGGAGCTTATATTGAGTTAGAAACTATGCAGAAGGAGTTCTAGGACTTCATCCTTTGCACATTCTTCAATGACCCTACTGGTTGTCAGCTAAGAAAGATTGTTGACATGGCCACCAAGTTAGATGAAGGAGCTGCAAAGTGCATTGAGTTTCAGCAGCAGCTCGGTCATGGAGAGGAAATGGTACAGTGCCACGTAGTCATCCTTCAAAGCATTGATTGTCCGTCGGTGGAAGAAGTCAACACTTGGATTGAGGAGCCGTTGACTCAAGGTGGTGAAATGTTAAAGGACACCCAGGCAGGGTCGTCCTAGTCTCTAGGAAAGCATTCATGATTGGTTGTTAGTTGACTTGATGACTCATTCCAAGTTAACTAATTCCCCCCTTTATTCATGCATGTATATCTCTATTTATGGGGAATGTTTGTTGTTGACTTCCATTGATTGTGGATGTTTGTTTTGACTCGACTAATCTTGGATGACTTATCCCATAAATCATGGATGCTTATCCTAGTGACACCTGATGTATAATAAAGTTCTCTTGTAGTTTAGTGCCAGTTAACTGAAGTAGACTTCCAGTTAACTAATAGATTTCCTACTTTTTAGGAATAAATCTTGCCAATTAGTTAGCAATTGATCTTGTTGACTCAAGGAGATTTTGGGGTTGCCCACTCCTTTGAACTCTATAAATAAGAGCCTTGGGCTCATTGTTTAGTTAACTTTTACTTACTACGCAAAATTGCTGCGCCATTGTTGCCTCAAATTTGCATATGTTTATTGGTTCACTCTTGGATGAGAGTTGATTAGTTGATGAGCAATGTGCATGATTTCGTGCCTTTGCATGTCCTAATCCTTTGTAATTTGTTGAAGGAGTTTGAATAAGTAAATCAGCAGGCACATGCCTTTGATCCAATTGTTTGAGTACTTACAGCATTTTGTTTTAATAATTTGTTGTCTCAATTTCCTCCTTGGATAGGGGTTCCTCCTCCTTAGCAAGTCTGCCAGTTGAGTCATTGTATTGTGTTGTTTCTAGTAAGCTATTTCCTGGTCTGTACCTCGGATAGGGGTTCCTCCTCCTTGGCGGATCCGAGTTTTATGTTACTGTGAGAGCAGTTGTTTGTATAAAACCTTATTCTAGTATAAGTTTAAGAGTTTAGAGCCTCGGTCATATCCTGGCAAGACGGTCGGAACAAATAATCCAACCCTATCATTCCGCTCCTATTCCCTCATGCTCTGTTTTTCTTGGGGAAATAGGATAGTTTAGAAGTTTTAGTTAGTCGTAGTTAGAGATCTGCAAAACCAGAGAAAACCCTTAGCTATGGCGCATTGTTTTTATGCACCCTTGTGTCCTACAGTTGAGTAAAAAGATAGAGTAGTTCGCTTTTTACATTTCAAATCAGCAGAGAGGGACTTCTCCTCTTTAAATAATGAAGAAGTGTTGCAAAACACTTGAAATAGCTGACCGTTTACAATCAGCACTCCAGAGGTGCTAATTTAAATGCCAACAATTATTTATTGATTTCCACATTTCGAGCTTGGTATTTGCATACGTCGTCTTAGTTACTGTCCATACTCCCTGCGCCAAGGATTATTCTTTTGCTGAAATTGACATTGCTGCATTTTATGAGGTTGTGTGTCTGATATAAGGGGTGTGACTATTTTAGGAGGGTGCGGGCATGTTGAAGACTCCAACACTAATGATATAAAGGAGTGTCATGGTTATTTGGGCATAATTGGAGCTGCTAAGTGTGTGTATCAACAAGGGCGGTTGCATAATCTTGAAACCAATCTTTGCCATTTGTCTATTCGTCAGCTGCAAGCCATGGAGCCTCTGCTAAAACCACCATCACCTTGGAGTCTTGCCAAAACAGGTATTTTAATGTTATGAATAAGTCTGCATTTCTGTGTATGTGTATTGCTACAACTTCATTATTTAGAAATATTAATGTTGAGGGCTTTATGCCTCATTCTGTTGTAATAGATAAACTCATGAATTGAAATAATGCCATGAATAGAGTTATCTACTTGTTAATGTTATTATATGTGATTTGCAAATCTCAAACCCATTGACAATACTCAGTCCAGTTAGTAAGCTATTTGTTTGACAAAATGTTTACATATGTCAAATTGTAAAAATCATTTAAAAATATCGTGCAAAACCAAGAGGGGATTTTACAAAGAAATGTCAAAATACATAATGTTTGTTCACACAAATGAACAACAGGATGGATCTCTATTTAAATTTCTGTCTAGCATTTGGCTTGATATCAACAATGCACGTGATGATATGTGAGTCTCTCCCTAGTTGTGAATAGGAGAGTATGCACCATACTGTTAAGATTTTTGAATTCCTTCCTTAAAAAGCTCAATAGTATAGGAAGTAATTTTAGCTAATATGTTTATTGGCCAGCTCCCCTGTTCCCAGCTTTTAATTCTTACAAGACTGAGGTTAAAAGAGGATGAAACATAGATAGAATTCACTTAATCCATCCCAATCAATAAAATGTGGGCTATGCTTGGATTAATGGTTTGGATGTTGAACCTGAGAAGAAATAACACATCATGAAGAGTTTATCATCTTTCAAACATTTCCTTAAAACAAGACTCCATTGTAACTCCAACCACAATTTGGATTTAATATGAGAGGAATTCTTGTATTGTAATTGTAGGATTTGCAATTAGTTATTGTACAATATACCTGCTGCTGTTTTAAGTTACAAGCAACTATTTGTCAAATTGAATTGCTCATGGTTGTCCTACTTCCTAGAATATTAGGGCACCAAACTCTGGAGGATATTCATACAGAAATTTCTATATCCATACACCAACTAACCCACCTAAAAATGTTTCTATTCAAATAATTCTGCATAAAAAATAAATTATATGAAGTAAAAACTTCCTCATCCATTTATCTCTAACTTTTCCAATTTGAGTCAATTCAGTGATAGTCAAATCACTAAGGGGAGGGAATATTTTCAAAAATATTGACTTTTGGCTATTTGGTCAAGGAATGTCTCTCTTTTATGGCTTCCCACCATGCATGGTGATGTATATTGGGTTTATAATTTCACATACAGTTTCCTTCACTAAGTTTGCATAGTGTATTAAATATAGTTACAAGACTTGGACTTGACAAGCTGGTTTTTGACTTGGACTTAGACTTGGCAAAGATTTGATGAATGGAAAAACCATGAAATATAGAGAATTTTAAAGATTTGAATCTTTTATTGTACACCTTTCATTAAATCAACTTTAAAGATGTAATACACTTATCAATTAGATGCTACTTTGATCACATACACAAGTATATATTGATCAAATTAGTACAAAAGTGGATTTGAGTTGGAGGAAACAACATTTTCAAATAAATAAATATTCTCAAGTGTTTTTGGTGCACAAAACTCATGGATTGTGATATCCATGGCATTAAAAAAAAAACGGCATAGAGTCATGAACTATGGTAGAGAAGAGCTTTTATCACTTGGCACAACATCACTAGCTCTATGTGGGGTACTGTGTTTGTATCTCAAACAATACTACAAATATTGCTACAGCCATAAGAGCACTATTTAGGATAGGGATTGACATAGCAAAACCAAAAAAGTAAAGGTGTAATTCAATTACTTGAGATTTAATTGGAAGAATGTTAAAAGAATGAAAAAAGGTTGCTTTTCCATGCCTTCTAGGGGTAAGGTCCCCAATGGGGTCAAATGGTAGCACCCCTCATGGTCTAGGGATAGTGCCATGGTGCATGCCATTTTTCATAATTTTATCACTTTTGACCATGCTTCAAGAATCCTCCAAATCCTTTAAAAAATGTGAGTGCCAAAGCCATAAAGCACATGTTCTTTTTCCTTTCTAAATTTCCACCTGACTGTCGTGGTTTAGTTTTATATACAAGACTTGTCAAGTCTGGTGAGTTTGACTAGACTCGTTGGGTACCTGATTCTTGAGTCTTTGGGCCTTGGTTTGACTGGCTTGTCTCGGGATTTGCTGAATCTGGGAAAGTCTTGTAACTATGGAATTAATATTATGTTAGAGGCTGCAACTTTAACTCATTTACTAATGAAGTAAACTATTTCTATTGGTATCATGGCCAATAATAGATCCTTTGCCTCTTTATCTTAGTAGGAATGGAAGTAATGCTTTAAGATATTTGCTTTCTTGTATTATTATTTTATTCTGTGCAAAATAATACTCATTTACATAAATACTAAATCCTAGTTTATTTTCTTTCATTTCTGGTAAAGTAGAACTATATTGAGTAGAGATGTTTACCTATAACATCATGCCATAAAACAGCCTTCCAGCAATGGTATAATACAGAAAATGCATCTTCATCAACCAACCATTATGACTTTGGATTCTGAACAAAAACATTCATTATGGGAATCATTAGTGTTGGAAGCCATACCTGCTGTAATGGGTAATGATTGATTATGTAAAGGATTTTAAGGGAGGTCAATCATTCAGCTAAGGAAGGTTATAACCAATGCATCATGATCAATCCCTGATTTGGAAAGAATTTATGATTTTCTTGTGTTTGAGATATAGCTATTTTTCCAAAAGTTTCCATATTCTTACGGTTAGTGGGGCGAAAAATTATATTGATTGCAGATAATTATAGAGAGTGTATATTGTTCTTTTGCAATGTATTGTGTGCAAAGAAGAAGAATTAGTCATGCATCTGTTCTGTAGTTGTATAGTGGCTACACAAGCTAGGAAAAAACTATTTACAATGATGATGCAATATCATGGTTGATGTGACAAGATTATTATCACTGGCCATGGAAATTTTACGAATCCCCAATGTTGAACTTTATATGGTCAATTGATTCTAATTTATCCAATGACACATGGCTAGAAAGAAATGAAAGGTAATTCATTGTCCTTGTAATCACAATTTTAAGAAATAATGAAGAAATATCATGTGTAAGATATCTGGCCAAAAAGATAGGATTGTGGTTTTGACTAAACAATAACAAATGCATTTGATATTCCCTGGTATTCTGTATGTTATTGCAGATAATTTTCAAAGTAGAGGGAGAAGGCTTTTGGACTTAAATATTAAGATGCAGAAAAGACCTAGGTATGCATACTTTAAATTAAACATTGATGGGGCATTAAAGGTAATAAATTTCAAGCAGGCTATAGTGGTGCCATTCCAAATTTAAACATGTCAGGTTCAAGTGATTCACCTATAGGCAACTGGTATTGCAACTAAGAACACCGTCAAAGCTTTATCAATTAAACAATGATTGCTAATAGTAAAAGATGGTTATTTATGAGGCGGGGGGCCTAGCTCGATTGGCTAAAGCATCCTGTTGCAGGAAAGAGGTCACGAGGTCTAGTCTGAAATATTCCGAGCCAAATTTTTTTTTTGTTTTTTCAATTAACAGATTTCCAATTACAAACAGTGCACTCGTTAAGGTTAGATGGATAAACCAAAACGTGCAAGAAAGCAACTCTAACCAGAATGGCACCGATGATGGTGAGCATTGGTCAGAGGATCCTCTATGCTAAGTACAGAAAGGAACTCGACGTCAAGTATGTGCTACCCAATCCAATGCGGAGTGAGGGGCGACCATATGACGGAGTGAAAACAAAACAAAGCTTGAAAGGTAAATGCTGAGAAAAGAAACTACTCAACACCCAGAATGTGCTGGCTAACCCGGAGTGGGATAGTAGCGACCATAGGGCGGAGATCTATCTATTACAAACTTCAATGAAATTGAGCAAATACAAATTCAAAGCAACAAGCTGGAGAATGACTGCCAGTACTACTGGACAGTTTACAATGTCATATCATACGCCTGTCAAGATGTTAGAGCTGGATATATGATTCATACAATACAATAAAATCTCTTCTTGGCTGAGTTCAATAAGCCATAAGAAATCATTACAACTTTGACAATTAACAATCTGTTTTTCTGTTTTCCACAAATCAGTAATTGCTGGTTAAAAACAGCAGCCTATGAATAGATCCAAATACTCGTAGCTCCCTCACAACTCACACAAATGGCCCAAACTAAGATGCATAAGACCAATATGATGTAGGCGCCCAATCTAGAACCTTAACCCCGACTCCAAATGCAACGGAATAGCAATGCACAAATCCCAAGAACTCTAAATGGTACGGCCTTAATGAAAAAGGCGATTTTCTATTTAAAAATAATGCAAGCTCTATAAAATCTGAAAACTGGAGAATATGATGGCTCTCGACAAACAAAAAGAATGAGATGATACCCAGAAAGACTATTTTTGTATTTTCCAAGATATGAGTGAAACATGCAATCTGCTGTATATAAAAATGCAATAAGCTGAAACACTAAAATGCCAATAACAGATTTTACAAAGCAAAACTGAACACAAATGAATAAACTAAGTTGCACTCACAAATAGACTGAAATTCACCACTAGATGTTGTCTTTCAAACACGAAGTGATGCCCAATGCTAGGAGGCCTTCATTCCCCGAAGCAGTCCCAAAGCCAGTTCGGCAGCATAACAGTATAGTCGACAAAAGATCCAAAATGATGCTCAACTCCTTCCCTTTATAATTTTCCAATTGACCTCTTCAAACCCTAAAATCCGCTTTTAGGTCAAAATCCACTCCTCAAGGTTGGGCGTACCTTCTCTTCAAGTCTTTTAAGAAATGATATTTTAAAAGAATATCAACATTAATAATTACGCCCCTCCTAATCATTGCTTTGACTTTGGGAAATATTAAATTAATCTTTTAATGAGGGCGCCACCCTCAAGGACCCCCTTTTTAAAACATCTTTAAGTCATTAATCCTAGGCCCAAGGTCAACATTAAAATATATCATTTTAACGTGACTTTTAATTTAAATGACTTAACTCTTTTCTCTGAAAATGCCCTGAAGCCAATACTGATGAAGTCAACTGATCAAACCGAAGCCGGGAGTCAACCAACCTGAGCTCATCTGGAAGGCTGCCAAAAATAGAATTTACTAAAAATAGTAAATTCCAAAAAGTGCTCTGAATGCCGGGATGATCATACCACTGCGAAGCCCTCTGAAAACCCAGAAGGAATCCGCCATTAAAACTATCATCTTCGAGCAATAACCTCCTCAAAATTAGGAAACCCTAATTTTAACTTCCGACTAGCCTCCGGGTTCCCAAGGAAAGGCTAACGGTCACTAAAAAAGTCAGGCTTGGAAAGGGGACATTACATAGTCTCCCTCCAAACCCATGGTACCGGAAGGCGTGTCGTGCCAGTGCCACTGGTCACATGAAATTTTTTTACCAAGCGCACTGCAGTTTATAGGGGGACGGATACCCGACTGATTCTTGTAGTCTAAAAAAAAAAAAATGATAGTTATTTACATCTACTAATAGAAGAAGATTCTAAATTGTAATTGATAACACTAATTAGCAGGCCTCCTCTTTCAGAAAATAAAGTGTTATGGATTGGAAGTACATTGCTTGATCCTTTACCAAATCACTTTCCATTCCCATAATAATAATATATAAACTTCATATATGACAAATAATATATATATATATATATATATATATATATATATATATATATATATATATATATATATATATATATATATATATATATATATATATATATATATATATATATATATATATTGTTTGTCATATAGTAAATATTAATAATATATACAGTTATACTATTTATTGTTTATATTAATGTACTTTGCGAGTTCAATTTTGTCAGGCAACTATGAGCATATTTAAATAGCTAGTTTCACTAGCTGTTAGTATTTTGTTGTAGCTGGGTCATTAATTGTTTGTTGTGGGCTGCCCTATCAACACATGAAAACCTCCTCTCCTTTGCATAATGCTGTTGATGTTTGTTGCAAGACTTCACATATAGATGCTTAATAATGTTGGTCATTTAGTTTTTTACAATGGGCGTTTAGGGTTTTATAGGCTAAAAAGTAAAACAAAATTCCTTGAAAATTTTTCTTGACATTGGATTCAGTCTGAAATCAAGTTGGAATGCCATGTCCAACCTGAATTTCCCATGTATGCATCATGCCATTTCCAGATGATTTTGACCAGTTAAACCCAACTTTGCCCATTTTCACATGTGATTCAGATCCATACCGAATTCCAATACACTCTTGCCTAGAAATGCTACTATTTCCAGCCAATTCAATAACTTAGCTATTTTCAAATGATTTTCTAGAAGATTTATTCTTAGTTGATAGCTACCCTTATCAAAAATATATTTGAAGGTTTCATGATTTAGGGTTTAGAATTTGTAGACATGATTGTATAATATGGTTGCCTTGTGTGCAAGCAAATTATTGTTAGCTTAGGAGTTCTAGTTAACTTTTTATTATTTTTCATGCAATGTCTTGTAAGTCCTTATAAATAAGTGTCATTTGCACTTAGATTTTCAATAGGAATTTTATGCCTACTTGACCCTAAAATAGTTTTTCAAAAGTCTTATAGAGAGATAATGAATGGAATTTGGTATGCCTATCTTGCTGCTAAAATTACTGTTCAATCTTATTATGCTTTTGTATGTTTTGTTTGGTAATTGCTAATTTAAATGAAGTATGCCCTTTCCATTCTCTGCCTCACAAAAGTTCCACATATGTTGAACACCTGTAATCTGCATCCTGCTCTACCAATAGAACATCCACGAGTTTTTGAACAATGCTACATAGTTATCCGACCATATTACATGTTGACTGTATGCTATCCCCCTCCAAGCCAAATCATTGTAGAACAACTAGAAGAAACTCAAATATGCTCCTAGGGAGTTACAAATCTTATGTTTCACCCTTCTTTCAAATCTTGATAATGCTTAACAATCTTCTCTTCTAAAACCAATAAATTATCTTTCAAATTTTGCAGCTCTTTATGCCCTTAATCATAATCAGCAAAGAGGCTTTGCTCTTCAAACATCAACTTTTCTGATTTGCTTTCATTGGCAAGATTTTCAAAATCAGCTTCTTTACAAATCTCTTCACTACTTATAGCTTTGTATGCAATTTCCTATAATTGATGTGCTTAATCTTATAGGCATCCTTTATTAAACCAAGTCAATCCTTGTGCTTTACTCGTACTTTTTGGATCTCTGCTTTTAGTCCCAAAGAGCAAGCATGTATTAGCTTCTACAGGTTGTTTGTTTTAAGTAAAAACACAAAGATTTCTTGTTTCGAGTGGATGTGCTGAATTGCCTTGTGCCTGTACCCAAGAACAAAAAGATGGTAATTTCTTTAATTTTCTTGCAATGTACATTTCAGAAACTTAAAGAGTTAAATTGTTTATATTTAAAAATCTACAGCTCATGTCTTTAGGTTCTAGGGTTTTTGTTTTATTTTTGTTATAGGAACCTTGCCCTTCTAATTTGAAGAGAGGTTTATCCTTACATGCGTTCTATTTTGTATTGTATTGAAAGGGGCAAATTAAAATGATAACACTTGCTAGTAGCAATATCATATCTGATCATGCGAACTAAGTGGACTAGTAGTAGGTTGACCTCTACCTGAATTTATAATCTTGAGGTAGGCAAGATCAAAATCCATTTATCCATTCTACCCCATATGCAAAGTAGCTTAGCTGTCAGTTCCTTGTTAGTTGAAGCATGAACTATAAAATAAAAATTTAGTTTTTATTTTTAGTCAATGACCAGTGTTACAATTTTGGTTATCATTATACAATGAAATTTGACAGTCATAAACCTTTAAAAGAAGAGTGAAACATTCTTAACTTTGTACAACCAAATGTTCAGTAACCAAATTATTTTGGTTATGTTTAAAAAAAAAAAAGTTATTTAGTTCCATCATAATTTACATTTTGAAGCATGACATACAGTAATTTATTTATTTTGTGGTAGGTAAAAGTCCCGGTTCAACAGTCCTATCTTTGGTATGGTTCTTCTGATGGCGATAATAGTGATTCCCAGGTTTGTTATTATATCATTTTTGTATCCCAGCTTTAAAAAATAAAATTTAAAGCTCATGAATTTTGTTATTTTGTGCATGTATTAGAAATTTTTATGTCTATTTCTCTCTGTACAAAAGTTGTGAGAGTATTGAATTTATAATTGTTGGTGAAGGCTTCTGGAGCATATATCTTTCGCCCAAATGGTGCCCCACCAACATCTATTTTAGGATCGGTAATGTCATAGCCTTTTGTTAATGATACTAGAAGAACAATATTGTTCTTCATAAAACTAGCTAGGTCTCTTGCATAGATTGTTAAAGAAAATTTTCTTTGCTGAAGATGATTATGCCACAGGTCCCATTGACTATCATGAGAGGACCTTTGGTTCATGAGGTCCATCAGAAATTCAATTCGTGGATCTATCAGGTTTGCATTCTTTCAAATAAAACAATTTAGTCAAGTTTTACTACATTTCCTTCTGTTTACATCAATCACACATCTTTGCAGCTTGTATATTTTATATCCAAGGAAGTTGAGAATAAATATGACAAGGGTTGAAAATAAGTGGGTTTCAGTCCTCTTAGCAGTGGATCTATCTAATATTGACACAGTAAATGTGTACAAGGATGCTATGTAAACTTACTGTTATAGTTTACAACTTTACCCTGTGTTTTGTCTTGGGCACTGGTTTTTTAGCAGATATCACCACTTTTGAATGAGTTTCCTGTTTTGTATCCAACGACTTCTTTCTAAAAGTTGAAAACAAAGGCTTTGTTAGCTTGCTGGTATCATAAACAAATTGGTTTTAGTCAGATCCTTATGACCACAATAGGTGATGAAATGTGACCTTCCTATTTTGTTGTTAAATACCCATAAACAAATTGGCATGTGATAAGAAATCATAATTTTGAAGGATAAGATTAGTTTGTTTAAGGTTTAAGTTTTGGCCTGACATAATAGATAGACTGAAATATTCCGAGCCAAATTTTTTCGTTTTTCAATTTTCAAATTACAAAGCAGTGCACCCGTTAAGGTTAGAGGAGAAAACCAAAACGTGCAAGAAAGGAACTCTAACCAGAATGGCGCCGATGATGGCGAGCATTGGTCAGAGGGTCTTCTATTCTAAATGCTGGAAAGGGAACTCAACGTCAAGTATGTGCTACCCAATCCAATGCGGAGTGAGGGGCGACCATATGACGGAGTGATTACAGAAAGCAAAGCTTGAAATGAAATGCTGAAAGCTGGAAACTACTCAACACCCAGAATGTGCTTGCTCACCCAGAATGGGAAGTAGCTACCATAGGGCGGAGTTATCACTATTTCAAACTAGTACTGAAAGCAAGAACGAGTATTACAAATAATGACAAAGCAATATTAAATAATACTGGTCAGTACTACTGCCAGTTTACAAAATATAATAATTGCCTGCAATGTCAATATATCAAAGTCTTTCCAGATGGAGTATTCAACAGTATATCTGCTACAAGCTCTAAGTAAACCAAAATACCAAATACAAATCAGAAAATGCAGATTTCTCGAACTGTCATAATCAGATCTGCACTTTTAACATATAACCAGCACTTACAACCTTAATGAATTGTTCATAACTTCCTCAGATGTTATCCGATTGATGCGAAATAAAATGCATTACTCTCTTAAGACATAGGCGACCAACACCAGACACTAAGACTGATCAAAATGACTCTACTTTAATTTGCACGGACTCCAATGCAGTTTCAAGAGGTACGGCCAAGCTGAGAAGTTCGACCTCTATTTAAAAATTCAATACATCACCAAAAAATCTGAAACTTGAACTATTGAAGCGCCCTTCCTAGACAAAGAGAATGGGCTAATACCCAGATGCAATATTTTTGTCTTTTTTGAATTATGACTAAAAACATGGATCTGCTGTCTACAACAATGCAAGATGCTGAAACCACTAATATGCCAAATCTAATCTAAGTTTGCAATAAGCTGAAATACAATGCACAAACTTAAATGCAACTCACAATACAATGAATCACCACTAGATGTTGTCTTTCAAACACGAAGTGATGCCCAAGCTAGGAGGCCTTCATTCCTCGAAGCAGTCCCAGAGCCAATTGAGCAGCATAACAGTATAGTCGACCAAAGATGAGGAAATGATGCACAAGACTCTTTTTTATAAGTTTCGTTTGACTTCTCGAAACCCTAAAATCCAACTCAATGTTCAAACCCTAGCTCTTTCTTCAATATGGCGTCCTTTTCCCTTTTTGCTCAATATTCATATTTTAATTAAATCATCACCTTGATAAATGTGCCCAAATTAACTTGCTTTGACTTTGAAGAATTCATCAAATATTAAATATATCCTTAATGATGGCGCCACCCTTTGAGTCCACCTTTTAAAATAACATTAAGTCATTCGACTAGGCCAAGGTGATAAAATAACATTTAAATTATAATGTTATTTTTTAAGTGAAATGAGCTCAACTTCCCAAAACTGCATTCTGAAGCCCGAAATTGAATACGCCACTTGAGTCAACTGAAGGGGAAGGTCAACTGCCTGAGACCATCCTGTTTACTGCCAAAAATAGAATTTACTAAAAATAGTAAATTCCTGGAAATGCTCAGAAATCCGAGCCGAACATACCACTGCGAAGCTTTCTAAAAACCTAGAAAGAATCCGCCACTGAATCCACCAACTCTGAGCAAAGACCTCCTCAAAAATAGGAAACCCTAATTTTATCTTCCGACTAGCCTTCGGGTTTCCAGAAAAAGGCCAACGGTCACTCGACAGATCATGCTCGAGAAGGGGACATTACAATCCGCCCTTCCCAAAATTGCTTGTCCTCAAGCAATACCACCACAACTCCAGAGATTTTAAAACTAATCCATACGCCACAAGTATGATCCCTGGTTCCCAAACCCATCGCAGGAAAGACCCACCATGCCGATGCTGCTCCACTCTGATCACATCCGTGAAATCATCATGCCTATGCTGCACTAACCTTCCTTGCAACCCCAAAGTGTTACTGTCCATGATACTCATACTGAAAAATCTTAAAGGATTGAGACCAGCTTCATGCGACGTCTCATGTCCAAGAGACCCAAAGTCAACAGTATCAACTATACCACTGTCAACCACAATGGATAGGCTGCTCAACTCAAAATCAAACTCCTCAACATACCTCCATATTGTAACAAACGAAGCCCGGATGGAAAAAATGATATCTTCAAATCTTCTTGCATAGAGGAAAGCAATCCTTTGCAAGAGCTCAACAAATTCAGCCTCATGGCTTCTTCTGGAGCTACTATGCATCAACTGAATTATATCGTCACCACAATGAAGACTTCTAATCACTCTTACTGTTCCAACTCCAAGAGTCTCAGAAGGGGAAGCCAAAGCATGTGGAAGTTCATTGTCCAAAACCAATATAGTAAAGAAACTATCAAAATTTGCTTCACAAACCTCCATAGGATGAACTCCAAAAGTAGAATAGGTGCGAAGGAACAAATAATCTCTACTGTTCAAGGCCGAAGTCAGCGAAGTGCAATCTGATTTTAGTACCTCACACAAGAAAAAACAGCAGCACCCAAGAAATTCCCAAGTGTGAGTGTATGATATGAGCATAGAGTTGCAAGGTAACAACTCAAAAATGGCCGAGAAACAGACTAGAGCAATCTCCATCTGAAAACTACCACCTCGTTGGCAAGTGGTGATGAAAAAACTCTCCCAAACGAGAGTAACCCCACAAGTAACAGGGCTGGTCTGCCTCCAACCAGCAAGCACGAGTCTCAAAATCTGCTCTTGTCTTAGCCAAGGATCAACGCCAAGAGCAACCAATTGTTCCTCTTTCCAATCCATACTCAAAATTTCTCTCCAATCCATTTGTCGATGAACAAACGGAACCATCATGGGGCTGGAAAAGAAAGTCACAACATCATTAATACTGAAATTTTGATCCTTATCCTTCACAAAGTCCTTCTTTCCACAAGTAATAAGTTCTATCAACCCATATTGAGAATCCCAAGCATGGATACCCAACTGAAAGTGATCTCCAACATACTGAAAAGAAAACTCAACACATTCCCAAATGCTAGTAAGGATCAAGTGCATACTGAAGAGATTGATGCCTCCGCTAATGAACCTTTGAAGCCTATCCATGAAAGCTTCAACAACATTGGAGCATGAACTATTAAATGACTTCAAATCCAAATCCAAAAATAGACCAATATGTGCCAAAGTATTGTTCAACCAAAGGGATGGATTGACAAGCATGCAAACACCAAGTTCTGGTCCATCTTCATTCCCTTCTTCATGAGTAACAAGACTAAAATCTTCGCTTCTTGCTGCTGTACTGTAGTTACCAGCAGCTACCAAATCTTGCCTTGTTAACATCTTGGTGTTGAAGATGTTGAAATCTCCTCGAAACAACACTTCCCATGTATAGACTTCATCCTCAAACCCACTTATGCATTCATTACTAATCAGCAAACGTGGCACATCCACATACTCGGTCTCATTCTCTGTTTCAACTTCCATCACATAGAGAGGATTGCCATAATCTCCTTCATCACTTTCTTCAAAGAGAGGATTGTCAGAAACTTGAAAGTCACCCCATCCATCTTGTTGATCCAAATCTGCACTTGTAACTTCAGTCCTTCTTGTGAGACCTTCTAGGTCAAACTCCTCTCGAAGACTATCAAGCTCCCCGATTACTTGCTTGATTTCTTTGGCTCTATGTGCATTCTCTTGCTCTGTGAAAAATTTGAATTTAGCAAACTGATTTTCTACCTCCATTAAAGCCATTTGAGTTTCTTCTAGTGTAGCTCTTGTTGATCCAAGCTCCAAAGAAAGTTCATCAATCTTCCTCACTCTCTCTTGAGAAGCACAAATGGTCTTCTTTGCAACTTCAATGGCGTAATCACGATCTTTAACCAAGTGCATGTACTCGGACTTCAAGGTTACCAATGAGTTTCTGATAAGTTGCAGATTGGGAAGAGCAACTTCATCTTTCACTCCTCTTTGTCTCTCTTCAAGCTGAGCCTCCCAGTACAATTCTTCAACCAAGCTATGTGTGTGATCAAACAGGGATAGAGCTTGCACTTCCTTGTCAATGGACACCTTGAATTGTCTGTCCCAATCATGACAATTCAAAGATGATGAACTGCTGATAGGCTGCAACGGAAAATCAGAACCATGTCCCTTGTCTTTGCTGCCTTCATTGCTGCTCCAACATTCATGGACTTCACTATTGACTAGTGGAGAATGCTCATTATCAAAAAAAGCATCATACTTCACAGATTCTTTGACCCCAAGTTTGCAATCAACTTCATGCATTGGGAAATCATATTTGCGTTTAGTAACACCTTCAAACTCTACACCTTCAAGAGCCACATGGTCTTCTAGCTCTTCATCCACCTCACCGTCTTCTTGATCGAAGGCTAAGGCAGCTCCTAACTCGAACGAAGAATCATCGAATGTTGTTCTGAAAGTTTTAGAAGAAACAACATCCTTCTTGGTGGCTGCAACCAACTCAAAAGGATCACCATGGAACTTTTCACAGCAAGCTTCTTCATCAAAGACAACTTTTCCTTCTGTGCCCTCCTTATAGCTTGCAATGCCAACGAAACTTTGGTCTTCATCCGGATCAAAGGGAAACTCAGCCCACAAAGTTTCTCTGTCATACCTTGGTGCCAACACACCCGGATCCCAAATGCTAGTGGGTTGATTAAGATGATCAATAGGAAAAAACTTATCATGCTCCCTTTGTAGTGATGACTCTTTGAATAAGTCAAGTCCCAAATCCCTCAAATTGATATCGTCAAAAACATTTCTCTCCAAAGACCGAGTTTGCTGCTCAAACCCAAAGTCACCATCAAAATGAAGTGAAGAATCTTCATTGCTTGTTGTTTTGAACACTTCAACGTCATTATCTTCAATATGACCTTGTGTGGACTCTTTGGAATTATCTCTATCATCAGGACCACTAAATTTTCCTGCATCTTGGTCAGACTTCTCCAACAGTGGCTTCAGTTTCGCTTCACATTGATTAAATAATTCTTTGATCAGCTTAGCAGCAATAGGAGAATCCTTTTCTTCACACTCATATGTGTCCAAGAGGAGAGATTGGACATTTGGTGGAATTTCATCTGACTCATTAATGGTGAGAATAAGAATTTTCTTCACAGCTGCAATAACATCCTCTTCTTCAATGGTGGTGTAACTGAAGTGAATGGTTATTATTCCTCCTCATGAACAATATCATGCTCAATCATATTATGATCGTCATCCAATAAAGTCCCTCATGATGTTTGTTGGCGTTTCAATTTGCATCTTTGGAATGCGGATTAGAAATAGACAGCTATGCACTGTTACATTGCTCTTCAAATTAGGAGGGGAAGCTCCCTCTTCACTGATGATGCTTAAAAAAATTACTAAACTACTACCAATCTTTTTATTCTCAGCTAAGAGCACAATGTTATAAAACTCTTTGCGTCGTAGCTAAGGTTTTCTCTTTTCCGAAACTTCAAACTACAACTAGGCCTAAACTATAGATGCTTCTGACAACTCAAGTAAACTCAGAGTTTGAGAGTCAGAAGTAAACGAGGAATGATTTGATTAATGTTGTTGTTTTAATCAGAAATGTAAGCAATCAAAAAATGCAACACAGTGAACAATAAGACACAGCAAATACCTTGGGAAAATCCTCCTTCTCGAGGGAGAAAAAACCCAGCCAATATATATCACATATATTATAATGAATAAGGCAGAAAATCTGCTTTACAACTTGGCCAATCACAAGGCCGATTGATGCAAAGATGATAGCACCTCTCTAGATGCAAATCTGTAAATGATATTAATTCTCCTTGATTATAATCAATCTGAAGCAAGATGACAATTTGCTGAAGATAATTGTTCTCCTCCTAAAATGGTTAGATCTGCTGCTAAGGTACGAATTTGCTGCTGAAGAATTCGAATTGGATGCCAAATGAAGGAGATTCGCATGAGTATATATACATAACTTGGTGTCTCTTCATGAATAGTCGGCCTCATCAAGGAGACAACTTTACAAAAGGAAATGAGGCGACTTTCCCATAAGTTGGCCTTAATATAAATATAATTATTGTTATTTTAAATTAGGCATCACTCCTCTTGAGTCGGCCTTGATAAATTATTATATGTTTAAATAGCAACTCCTCCTTGAGTCGGCCTTATATCTTTCATTGATATTTATTATTAGTTTCGATTTAAAGGAGAAAGAAATCTCCCGCAGCTATTACATCAACAATTAACACAAAAGCTTAAATAAACATACTTCCAGATCACACTTGAAGACTCATTGCGCTTATAAGATGCAAGCTGAAATAAAGATTATACAAGCAAAACAAATAAGACAAGAAACTGAAAGAGATTGAGCAAGTAAAGCAGAGCAAAGAAGGCATAAGTTTTCACTTTTCTCAATTTCTAATAGCAGTTACACTTTTGGGATAGCATATTGAAGCAAAGATGGGCTTACAATGTGTGATAAAACACTAGATTACACTTGACACAAGTTGAATGGTAACTGAACAACAATTTGCAGCAATACATGCTTACAAATTAGCTCTTACAATAACAATTAGAAAATAATGGGCAAGGCTGCCCTTATTTATACACAAACAAGGAGTAGGTAACCTTAAAATCTCCTTGCTTTAAGCCGACTAGACTTGCCAACTCGCAAGATTTATTTCTAAAACTAACACAAGACAACTATGGAGATTGTCTTCAATAACATTTGTAAGCGCTACTCTCAGATGAGGCATCGTTTGCAAAAGGTCAGTTACCTTGATTGGTACGGTTGTGTGAAGCACCTGCCATACTATGTTCTTCTCCGACTCCAACTGCAGCAACGTACTGGTAGCTTTAGAATTTCTGCGTTCATTCACCATTGCCTCTTCTACTTTTTTCTTGGCTTCCTGGAGTCTGTCTTTCTCCGTATGAGGGTCTGGATAATTTTCCTTTTTTGACTGTGCCCTTGTGATTGCCAAGACTTCTTCGTCGGCTATTTCTAGCATATTGATACTACCTTTCTACTTTGGACAGTCGGTGTCTTCATGATCACCCGGTCCACACCATTTGCATAACTTTCCCCCAGTGCCTTGGCCGCTCTGACATTCCCTCGCAAAGTGACCCCATTCATTACAGTTTCGGCACTGGATCATGGGCCGTCCTTTGCTATCGTATTGAATTTTGCTTCTGGGCGTATTATTTCTCTGATTGTTACGGTAGCCTCTAGGGGATGCATTGTTGTTCTGTGGTTTTGGTGGTGTGGTCGGAGGGGTTAACTGTTCTCCTTGGGTGAAGAATACTTGCGAACTTCTTGCTTTTAAGTTGTATGGGCACTCCTTGACGGAGTGTCCCATAACTTGGCGGATGTTATAGAATAATTTTTTCGGGTAGTTCGCCTTTGTATGACCTTCCGTCTTGCATTCGGTACACCATAATTCATTTGCCTCCTTGGAACCTTCTTTGTCGGCTTTCAGTTCTTTCATCATCCGCATCATGTCCCAACGAAGAGCTTGCACAGTTGTTGATTCATCTTCACTTTCCTTGACACTCTCTTCGTCATCTTTCTTCTTCCCCTTCGAGGATGTCTTGCTCTCACTTTCAATGTCCATTGCCCAATTATATGCTTCAGTGTACGAGGATGGCGGTACCACTTTCATTTTTCGCAAAAGCAAGGGAATCAACCCTTCAATAAACCATCGCTTCTTTAGGCCATCTGCCGGTTGTGCCTCAAGCTTTCCTATCAAGTCTTTTAATCTCCGATTGTAGGTCCGCACGCCCTCGTGCTTTCCCTATTTAGTATTGTATATCTCTGTGACGATCTCGCTATCGTCTCGTAGGAGTTTGAACTCCTCCTGGAAAGCTTGCTTCAATACCCTCCATGTGGCTCTCTCTGCTTGGTCTAATTCAAAGTACCAATCAATGGCACTGTCTCTGAGTGTCACTGGAAATGCTTTCAGCCACTGGTCGGGATCATCCCGTCCGTTGGCTATCCAGATAGTCTCACATGTCTTGTAATGCCATACGGGATCTTCAGACCCATTCCCCATGAACTTCGGCAGCTTTTGCCGGTCCGGATGAGCCATCTTTCCTCGCTGTCCTCCTTGTGTGTTGGACCCGATTGGACTAGTGGTTTCCTCGCTACGTCCCTGTGCGTCACTTGCACTCTTGGCCATGTATGAGTCACTCCCATGTCCTCCGTCAGCGCCCTCAACACTGTGAGTCTCCTGGGGTTCCCTCCGGTGCTCTCTCTGCCCTGGGGTATTGAGCTTTGGTCTTCCACTCGTCAGTCGTTTGTCGTCGTCCGAGAGGGACAACTCTCGAAATCGTCTGATGCTATTGTTCAATTCATCTTCGTTCTCATAGGGATCATATCTCCCTACGTACGGAGTGCCGAAGGGGTCTCCGTCCCTTCCTTCTGTCAAACTTTGGTGTGCTCGTCCAATGGATGTGTCTATTCTTGTTAGGTTTTCATATGTTCTTTTAATGCTCTGATTTATTTCAATTAAATCCTCATCCAGTTCCTTACTGGCTTGCTTCAGTCTTCGTCGCCGGTTTTCTTGTTCTTGCAGCCTGAGTGATTGCCGAACCTTTTCTTCCGGAGTCTCGTGCACGTCATGTACTCGATTCTTGTCTTTGTTCGGCCGTATGGGCATTTAAAATATGTTTAGGCGATCATTGCTGACTACCGGATGTACGTCTTCGGCTCGTGTCTCGTTCTTCTTCTTCTCATTTAGTTAGTTCTTCGTAGCGCTGTAGTATTTGCTGCCTTCGGCGTTCCCGATCTTCTTCTTCTCGGAGATCTTGCAGAATAATGGAATGACAGGCCAGCAATCTGGGCATATGATTCAGGAGGTGATTCACCTCGTCGTTCACTTCCAATCTATCCCAAATAACTTCCTCAGGGATCTCCCGTATGTGGGATTCCCTACGTACATGATCTCGTAATGATATCTTCCACAGATTGACAAGATCTTCCGTCAATAGGTCTTCCCGTTCCTCATTAGCATTTATAGGTTCTTCCGCCGGTTGACCCATTATGCTGCCATGACGAGTGATGCCCTAGTCCGCTCAGGCGACGGCGCCAAATGTTTACTCCACTAATGGTAATTCAATATGCTATAGAAGTAAACTAGAAACATAATATCATTGAGTATGTAAAAGCATTCATAGAACATAACAGATGTATATGAAGCATTGCAGTCTTTATTCATGTACTTGCAGTATTACATTATCATATCAACATACCCTTCCCGACTACGAACCATACAACAACAAAAATAGTTAACCGGCGTCGGTTGAGAGCACCAACCGTCGACAACTAACAAGTACCAACTAATCCCGAGTGCTAACTAATCTCGAGTGCTAACTAGTCCCGAGTGCTAACTAATGACTAACATTATTTATTTATTCTATTTGCTAATTAACTATTTAGCGGCTTACACTTGTTAGGCGAATCTCTGCTTTTTAGGCGAACTTCTGCTTATTTGAATCTGAATGTGATTGTTCTAAATGAGGAGACTCTCTCCAATATATACAAGTCTAGGCATTGCTCTCCTCTTGAGCCGACCTAGGAAATACAAAATTTTGTTTGTAATAATTAGGCCGACTAGCCTTATGATTTTATTCTTTGGAAAATACCTCCCACAGCTACTCAAAACACTAACGCAAACAAAATTAAGTCATCTTCGATACTAACAGCTTCTAGTTTTGCTTGTTCAAGACTACACACCTTGTCCTTTTTAAAAATAAATTGAACTTCATGATGCAATGCATAAATTAAAATATGAAATTGATTCTGCTTACTTGGTTGCTCAAGTTGAGGAATCCGCTGCAAGTCCCTATTAAAATGGTCAATGAAGTCACGAATGGATTCTCCTTCCTCCTTTTTAATTTGAAAAAATTGACGTAATAGAGCAGCAATATCCACCACACCTCTAAATTTACCCAGAAATCTTTTCTCCAAGCCACCCCAGCTAGTTATACATCCATGTTCTAAATTCCAGAACCATTTAGTAGCACGCTCAACAAGACTTTCCACAAACAACGTTACAAACACATCTTCATCTTGAACTCCCAGGATTCCACATGCAACAATTAGTGCCCGAATATGCTTTTCAAGATCTTGTAAATTTTCACCTTAAAATTTCAGGAAATTCTTTCTTGATCCTCGAGGTAAGATGTTGTACAGATGTAGAGCTATGGGTCCAAAGCGGTTTCCAAGACTGAGGTGCTATAACGACCATCATACAAATTGTTGTTTGGTTACTAAAAGGAATCTTGAAAGTCGACAACTTAATTTAAGGAAAAGTAATTTCTTTGTTCCAGGAATACTTTTCCCACCTTCAAAATTAATTTTTGTGAATCAGTTCCTCGGGGGAACATTTGGATTGGGTGCAGGGTTTTGATTATAGTTTGGATGAGGTTGAGGGTGAGGATACCATACAATTTCAATTCTTGGAGCTCTCTCAACTACCTGTTGTGACCTTTTCACACATCGCCCCATTCAAGATGGGGACCCCTAATTTTTGCTCTATTCTGGTCTTTTGGGCTTTGGTCTTTGTCTCTCTCTCTCTCTCTCTATCTCTTTTCTGATATCTGCCTTTCTGGGGACGTTCCCGTCTGTGAGCTTAGACATGAAATTGGCCAAGTCTGAAAATTAGGGTTTGAACTTTTCAGTCAATTTGAAGTCAAACGAGGTGAATAAATTGAGATTTGAGATTAACATTGATGTTAGTATACTTCCAACAAATTTTCACTGAAATTTCATTAGATTTTGAGTACTTACTATTTTTAGTAAGTGCGCAATTACAGGCAATCCTCCAGCATTTTTGTGAATCCGACAGTCACGCTGCGTCCAAAGCACATCAAGCTACTCACAGGTTAAATTTGAGTTGAAACAGACAACTTACTATTTTTAGCAGTTCAGCTTCTTGAGCCAATTTCAGGGCCTAGATGCAGAGTTTGTCGACGCATGTCTGCATTTTCCTTCTAGGTTTTCAGAGACCTTCGCGATGGTATAACATGCAAAGTGGGATAACGACTTTCAGAATTCAGTCTTCCGAGGCTATTTTTAGGGTTTGCATGTCGGGGTTTTCTTTGCATGTCTGCATATTCTTTGTGGGTTTTTCGAGAGCTTCGCAGTGATGTGACATGCGAACAGAGATGATCACTTATTAAGGAACTTGCTATTTTTAGCATATACATTCTGGCAGTCGCCTCCCAGCACTTCAGAATCACGAATTGATCGCAATGCAACAGAAATGAGGACAAACGGAGGTCATTTGATATGCATGCAAGACCGATTAGGGTTTCTAGCTTTGGGACCCAAAAAGAGACGTAAAAAGTCAGAATTTTCGAAAACCAATGTATACCACCGTGATCAGCATCTCTCAAGTTATTTGCTGATAAAATTTGAAGGCAAACGAAGCACTTACTATTTATAGTAAGTCATTTCAGAAACAGGCTAAAAATAGAAAGTCGGCAGCATGTGCCGATGTCAGCAGGCAGGTCACGTGGTGAGGAGCGTGTCATTCGAATTTCAAGTCAAACGGAGTTGTGGAAGTCTCAGAAGCAAGCAGTTACTATAAATAGTAAGCCACCTCCAGAAACATGCTATAAATAGCAGGTCAGCGCAAGGCATCAACGAGTACAAGTCAAGCAAGTGATGAAGACTCCATGGCGCGAATTTCAAGATGAACGGAGTTGCAGAGGATGGAAAATCGGACACTTACTATTTTTAGCAGGTTGGTACAGAGGAATTAGGGTTTCCTAAATTCAAGGGCAGAGCACAAAAGTCAGGCAGAAGCGGCGTTCAGTCACAATCAACACCCTTCAAGCAATCAACACGCAAAATTTGAAGGCATTCCAAGCAATTGCTATTTTTAGTAACTTTCTAAAAATAGCAGGTGTAGACAGATATCAGGCATCGGAAGCATAAACACATCCCGAGGTCCAAAACAAAGCAAAATCCAGCCTTTTTGGAGCTTGAAATCAGCTTGAAGTGCAAAATTGACAAACTTTCTAAAAATAGCAAATTAGGGTTAGCATGATTGAGTCACCCTAAATCCGGCAAAGGACGAGAAATCCACCAAGTTTGATATTTTTTTCAGGTCCAGCATCAAAACTTGCTTTAAAAGGCCAAAGACAGATCAAAAGTTTTGAAGTGTTTGAAGAATGAAAGCATACCCCTCCAATTGCGCCCTTGCAGTTGAAGATTGCTAAAAAGTTTCTAACTCCTCAAAATTTGAAGCTCCAAAGGTCATATGCCCCTTGACTCACTTAGTTGGTGATAAAAAAATTCTAAGCATTGAAAATTTGAAGCACACTACCTCAAATGCGCCTAAAGGAGAAAAGAGGAGACTTGAAATTTTTCTAAGTATGTGAAATTTGGAGTTGCCCCTCTATATGCGCCCTCAAGAGGAGAGTGGGTGATGAAAATTTCTAAGGCAAGAAAATTTGAAGGACCCTCCAAATGCGCCCCTGAAGAGAAGATGAAGGTGAAAATATTCTAAGTCTTGGCAACTAGACGTTCCACCTCTTAAATGCGCCCTTGACTAGTGGAAGGAGTTGGAAAACTTACTAAGTATGCAAAATTTGAAGTAGGACCTTCCAAATGCGCCCAGCTCTAGAGAGGTGATGGAAAAAGTTTCTAAGTGTCAAAATTGAAAGTTGCCCCTGCCAAATGCGCCCAGGAGCTAAGGAGGCTAAGTGTTGAAAAGTTTAAGTATGAAAATTAAAAGCTCACAGGAAGAGATGCGCCCAGCCTCAAAGAGGAGCTTGGAAATTTTGCTAAGTGTCGAAACTTAATGCTCCCCATGCTATTTGCGCCCCTGAGCTTAGAGTTGACAAAATTGAAAGCTGGACATGAGAAATGCGCTTGAGCTTGAAGAGACTCAGAATTTGCCTAAGGTGTGGAAAGTGAAAACCTCATGGGTCAAATGCGCCCCTCTTTGGAGAGTGAACTTAAAGTTTTTCTAAGTCATTGAAACTAAGAGCTTCCCCTGTGATTTGCGCCTACACTTGAAGAAGCATGGAAAAATATTCTAAGTATAAAAACTTGAAGTTGAGGGGGTGAAATGCGCCTTCACTTGTGGATGGAGTTAGAAATTTTTCTGAACTTGAAGCTCCCTACCTCATTTGCACCTTGACTCATGAGTGGTCACTTGGAAATTTTCTAAGTGTTGAAAAATGAAACTGGAAGGGGTCATTTGCGCCCAAGGAAGAAGAGGGTGGCTGAAAGTTTCTAAGCTTGAAAAATGAAAGTCCAACACCCCAAATGCGCCTAGAAGAGGAAGAAAACTTGAAGATTCTTCTAAGTTTGATGAAATGGAAGCTTGGCCAGTCATATGCGCCTTTGACCAGAAAGAGGTTGATTAAATTTAAAGAAGACTCCTCTATATGCGCCCATGCAAAGAGGAAGGGTCAAGGCAAGAGAGTTAAGGCGTCGAAGATGTAAGGTAATTTGAATGGGAAAATATGCTAGGTGTTGGGTTTTAAAGAAGATATTTATTCCTCATGAAAGGTAAAATGCGCCCAAGGCATTCAAAAAATAAAAAATAAAAAATTTCTAAGTGAGTTGAAATCAAATTTTCCTCACAGGCAAGGTGATTGAAGATGAATAAAAAATTTTCCTGTGGAAAAATTTCAAAATGCTAAGTAACTTAAATTTTTCTAAGGCACAAAATGTTCTTCCTTAGAAAAATGCCTAAGTCTAATGGAGAGTGATCAAATTTTCTTATGACGCAAACAAAATTGCCGGAGATGAAGTCAGATGATGCCAACTGCACAGGGTCAACGAGAAACTTCAAGTCAAAGCAAGGAAATACGCCTGGAATTGAAGAAATGGATTAAATTTGATGAAAATCATTTTTTCTAAGGTTCAAAATTCAAGAAAATTAAATGAACCCGTTCGTTGCATACCCATGAATTTGATCCGTTCTGAGAGAAATTTTCTTCTGGGTATTGAAGATTGTCGATGAGGAATGGATTTTAAAGTCTTCTACACTTTGTTGAGGCCTTCAGGGTGAATATTTTGATGGGCACCGGGTTGATGAATTTCCTAAGGGAAATTTAAAAAAAAATTTCTAAGGCAAGAAAAGAAAAGGACGTTGAAATATGTCGCCTTGGCGGATGAATTTGAAGTTAGGCACCTAGATGATTTTTGATCAAATTCCTGATGAAAGCATTTTTTTTCGAGTCTGAGTTAGATGAAGTATCGGAGTGAAGTGCGCCAGGCAGAATGCAAGATGGGTTGGAAAATTGGCTAAGGCATGAAGAATTTGAACGCGAAGCTGGCTAGTGAAGACAATGAATGCTTGGAAGTT
This sequence comes from Sequoia sempervirens, assembly GCA_007258455.2. Lineage (NCBI taxonomy): Eukaryota > Viridiplantae > Streptophyta > Pinopsida > Cupressales > Cupressaceae > Sequoia > Sequoia sempervirens. Next base: position 126,899 of record VDFB02391518.1, read on the forward strand.
AGAACATGAAAATCCTGGTAAGTAAGTTGAATTTATATTATGAGATGTTCTAATTTTCTTCTCCTTGCTTGTTTCGTAGGAGGAACGTTGAGACCAAGCGGTGATGACTTAAGTGATCCAAGATGACATCTCAACCTCGAAGGAAGAAAAGTTGCAAGAAATGGCTAAGTGTTGAATGTTTAAGTTCAGGACAAGAAAACATTTCTACGCCCAGGATGATAGAAAAGATGAAGACCCAAGTGTTGAAAATCATCATCAGGCAGAAGAATGAAGTTGTCGCCTTGAAGTTAGATCGAGAACGCGCCTGTAGTTGAATTTATTTGATCAAGTCTGCAGTCAGGAAAAGAACAGTGTGAACGCGTTTCAAGGCGGGAATCTTCTAGAAGGATGGTGGACATTAATGGCTCATTTATTACCCCACTCTAATTTGTGGCGGTTTTTAGGGCGAATCTTGTTTAGGGCTGAGGTGGCACAATCTAGGCCATCCAACCGATTGTAATCTGAGTCGTCCGTTGGACTTGGCCATCTATAAAAGGGGGAGTCCCCCTCATTTGTACCTTAGTAGAAGCAGAGCTTAGAGATCAGAGTAGAGAGAAGAGTAGAGACACTTTAGTTGTAATATCTTAGCATAGCGTAGTTTGAAGGAGAAGGAAAGTTTTCCTTAGAAAACTTTGTAAGAGATTGTTGCGAAAAACTATTGTAATAAAAGATCTTTCATTGAATGGTGAATTCATCTTTGTTATAAGTAGCTAGCGAGGTTTCTTCATCCCTTAGACTTCAAGTAGCGTAAAGTAGAGTAGTTTTCATTTTCATGCAAGTAGATGTTAGTTGTGGACTTGTGGAGTTAATCGAGGCAACTTCATTTTTATCCATACCACTAGCAACTTGTTGATGGCAAGTTTGCCTTGTGTGGTCGACTGGAAAACTTTATAAACTTAACTTCGATTGTGATTCATGTATGTGTATGCGTCGTTCTGATGGTACTTATATGTTGAATTATAATTTGAAAACCTCTTGTCACTCCCTTGAAGATTGCACCGAATTTGTGTAAGTTGTCCAACGTGAGGTGAAGCAGAGTCTGGTCGAAGTCTGTCAAGATTGATCCCATGTCCCGTCCTTAGATAGAACGTAAACTTCTTAGGCCCTACACTCTTTTAAATTCAGTTCATTCCTGGTTAGAATTAGGAAACTTGTGCTCACTTGCCAAATCATTTAAACCACGCGAAAGCCCTTAATCTACTGTCTGTTGTCAGCTGTCGAACAATTGTGTAAGTCCCCTTGAAATACTAGCAAAACACATCGAGCCAACTGAGGGTATTCTATTGCATGAAGGAACCTTGGAGTTAAATGTATGATCTATCTCGCAATCTTAGCATGCAGGAAACTTTGTTCAAGAGAGGATAGAGTAGCCGTTGGCAACTTTATTTTGTGTTGGTGTAGTCGCAAAAACCACGTCAACACTACCCTTCTGGCTGGTCGTTGTGCTCACTCTTCTTCTTCAAGTACGGAATTTTCTCTCATATAATCTGCAACGTTTCTTCTATACCTCCAAGCTAGGGTATTCAACTGTGAAATAATATCTTCCTGCTAATGAACTGGGTCCATTTCTAATCTTATTCTAAACAAAACCCAGGTGCTAGTTTTTTTCGGGAAAAACTGAAGATATTAGGGTTTGCTGCTTTTTCAGGCAAAATTCAAAATTTTCAAAAACGGACGATCTGGGTTGTCTTGCATCGAAATTCTGAGCAAAACCCATATCTCAGAAAAATTTCTCAAAAACTTGTCCGATGAAGCACAAAAATCAGCATTCTAAAAATAGAAAGTGCTCAAAACTTGTCAGAACCTAGGTGAGTTTACAGTCATTCTTCGAGTTTTCTGAAATGGAGTACACTCCCAATGTTTTCAAGACAGAATCAACTCTCTTTCACAATTACATCAAAACGGTTGAGACAGACTTGCATCATATCAAGCCGGTGTTCGATTTGCATGCCTTGGAGAAAGCAGGCAACACTTCAATCAAGAACCTAGGACATTCCGGACTCCTCGCAGCAGCATCAATTCCTATATCAGTTCAGAGTCTTGAGTCCGTAATCGCTTGCATAAAGCATTACAACCCGGCTACTAGGGAGATCCATTCAGCAGATGGTAGATTGATTTGCAGTATAAAGCCTGATGTGATCGAAAAGCGTTTTTCCATTCCCCCATGGTCTGAAAGCGTTACTCTCTCAAAGGGTGAATGCGAAAAGATATGGAATATGCATAAAGATAAATATAGCAAGAAGATTGCACAGAGATGGATGAAAGAAAAACACAAGACCTTCCCAAAGAACGTTGGACGAGGGGAGTTCAAGGACGAGGTTGCCATCATCATCACTTTGCTCAATAGGGTCACTGGCTCAAAAGATGCCACCAAGTTTCAACCTTGGATGTTTTACGCCATACCCCACATCATGAAGAAAATTGAGTTCTATGACTTGCCTACTTTGATCAGTGATTGTCTACATCAACAGATAACAGAATATTTCCAGTTTCATGTATTCCACATGGTGTCATACCTAGTCTACCTGGTGGCCTATCAAGGTCAATTCAGAGGGTTAAACGCCGAGGGATCATTGAGCGTAGAACACATATATAACTACTATCCCCAGTTGGAATTCACAAAGTTGTTGCACCACTACAAAAGGGTGGACGAGGCTTTTCTGATTTATACAATGCGAAACCTGGACAACGAGCTGCATGTCCGTATATCTTCAGTTGCCAGGGCAGCAATGGCGGAATGGGCGGATTGGTTTATACAGTTTCCTACCTTTACCTATCTTAGGGTCTATGGTTATTCAGGTGCCCCGCTCATGTTGCCAAGGTATCCATTAGATGAGGTCATCTTCATGGAGTTCTTGAGGCAGGCTCACTGTGTCCACACAGTTTTGAGGAACAGAAGGAAACCGTCCCACCACTTTTCATTAGGGTTGGGAATTTATACATGCAGGACTGCTTCTGATGCCAAGACAATAGGAGAAGAGTTAGATAAATTTGACCTCAAATCCTAGAGCGAGAGGCGATCTTTCGATCCTTATGGTGTCTACGCTGGCCGATTGGAGAAGAATTATGATCATATAGCCGCACTGGAAGATTTTTGGGCTAATTGTGCAAATGAGTTCGAGGTGCGGAGACGTAGTTATAGCAGGCTCACTCTCCATCAGATGAAGGATTGCTTAAATGAAGATATAGAAGGTCTATCAGATGATGATGAAGATGTGCTTCTCCCGATGTACACTCAGAAACGAATCGAAGAGCAGCCCTTACCACAAGTTAACTGGGCAAACAAGGAATCTCTTTCAGTTGAAGACAGAACAAGACAAGTTCTTGAGTATAGTAAGGTTTTCTTGGTCCTTAAAAGGAAGAACTCCGTTCCAGTAGCAGAGCCGCCAAGGATAATTCCCTCTTCCTCCAGAGCGCAGTCAAAAGGGAAGGGTAAAAGTTAGTCTCAAGAAGGCGTCAAAGGTAGTAGATCTAATAAAAATGTAAAAAGAAGGTTGGATTTCTTAGGCATAGTCATACAGGAGCAGCCTAGAGTTGATTCAGAAGTTCCTCCTGACGAGCCCATACCTCAGAGTGAAGCAGAGGAGCCACCTATAACACATGTTTCTGTACCTTTGACAGGTTCTTCATCGATTCACATTGATCTTGATATCAAAGATGATGAAGAGATTACAGCAGCACCTCCTGAGGAGGTTAGTAAAGATACTACTGTTTCTTGGCTTGAGAACTCCTTAGGAAGGGTTAGGATAAGGCCTTCATATCAAGTGAGTGTTGACGATCTCGATAACATCTATCAGGAACCTCCTAAGAAGAAGGAAAAGAAGCAAGTTCTCTTTGATAGGAATCCTGATAATGAGATAGTCATGGAGACTGCAATGCCCCTAGAAGATAAGAATAGGGATGAGGTGAATATGGATGATTTCGTCATGGTCAAGGCGAATCTCGGTAGAAATACTAGACATGCAGATTTGAGTCTCTTCAGAGTTGCATCAGAAAATCTTCAGGAAAGAGTACTTAAAGATGGAGAAGACAAGGCAGCCTTCAAGGCTGAAAATCAGCAACTCAGGCTTTTCATTTCCAACCTTGTCCATGGTTCTTCACAAGCAACCTAGTTGCTGCTCCAGGTCTTGGAGACACCAGCTGATCACCATCAGTTAAGACAGCTGGTCATTTGTGGGAAAGAGACTCAGGAATGGATCGAGAGCTTCATTGTCAGAGGAAAGGAGATCTTGGCACGGATGTTCCAATTAAGAGAAAACGCTCATGAGCTACGTCAAGGTATCCAAGGATTTGAACAAACACTGGCTGAAGTAAAACCTAGGCATGAGATTATCATTGCTGATTTAGACACAGCCTATAGTTTAGCAGTTTCAAAGGAGCACAAGAGACAAATTCTTGCTTGGAGAGAGTGTCATGTTTTCAAAGTTAAAACCTATGAGAGGATATCCGAAGAATTCATCGCCTACAGACAAAGGGTGGTTGAAGCTCTTCTTTTCATCAGCGAATTCGTCATAGAAATCCCTTCTCAATACAGTCTTGAAGATGGTTCCTACGTCGGGCTTGAGGAAGTGCAAGTTCAGTTTCAGAATGTTGTTCATAGTTGCAATCCAGTTGGCGGAAGGATAGGCCATATTTCATTGATGTCAGCAAAGTTCGATAAAGCGGCCAATGAGGTCGAAGATTTCCTGAGATCTATTGCAGATGCTGAAGATATTCTTGAAAAGCGGTGCTTTGCTGTTGATGGCATAGATGCACCGAACCGGGACACAATCTCAAATTTCCTAGCGGATGTGATTGAGCTTTAAAGCAGCTTTCTTCTAGAAGCTTTCTTTCCCGCTTTGTTTCTATTCTTGGAATGATCCTTATCCATTCTTTGAGAAGAGAAAGAAGATAAGATGTAATAGTTGGCGTTTCCCGCTTTTTTCTGCTTTCTAGGGTTTTAGATGTTATCTTCTTTCTAGCTTTAGTAATAAAGCTTGCTTGCTGAGCAAGCCCTAGATTGTGAAAGCAAGGAGATTTTAGGGTTCCCTACTCCTCTGCTTCTCTATAAATAAGAGCCTTTGCTCATTTAGTTTCTTTAACCGTGCTAGTGAGAACATGGCCGAGCCTATTGTGCCTTCTATTTGTTGCTCAAGTATTGTTCATTTGTGTTGTGATAAGCAAATTGTTGAGCCTCTTTAGCCAACAAGGAGTTAGTGTGATTGCTGTTTTCTATTGTGTTAAGAATAAGTTTGCAAGCCTCCTTAGCTGCAATTCCTTGTTCAAGGCATGTTAGAAGTGAGCTTTGTTTCAGAGATTTGAGTAATAAAATCATGAGCCTCTTTTTCCTTGGTCGAAAATCTCAGATTTCCGTCATTTATGTTCTACTTTTATGATCTAGATGTCAGCTTACATTGAAGTGTGTAGATGTTTGTTGGAATAGAGTTTATTAAAGTATTTCGTCAGAAGATCTACCTTGTTAATTTCTAACTTCTCTTGCTCTGCTATTACTTGAGAGGTTAGGAACGTCTTTAGTTTAAGTTAGTCGTAGTTTAACTTCTTATATCAGAAAATCTCAGTTGCGGCATTTGTGTTTAAAAAACCTTGTGCTCTAAGCTGATAAAAAAGATAGGCAACTGAGTTTAGTTTACTTTCTTTCAAACACCATCAGCAAGAGGGAGCTTCGCCTCCTAATTTGAAGAGCAGTTTATCTGTATATAGCTGTCCGTTTTCAAATCCGCATACCAGAGGTGCGAATTTAAACGCCAACCTATTCTAAATGCAAGATATGTGGAGCTTGATTTCGGCAGACTTCGACCGAATTTTACTTAGCCTCCCGTCGGACAGCTTCAGCAGAATTGGTGCAATCTTTAAAGGGATAGCAAAAGATGTTCAGATTACAATTTATCATACATACACCATACGAACGACTCATATAAGTATACAAATCACAATCGAAGTTAAACTCAAGATAATTTCCAGTGGACCACGGAAGGCGAACTTATCATCAACAAGCTGCTAGTGGTATGGAATGAAATGAAGCTACCTCAATAAAACACCACACATCAAAGTAAACTACTTGCACGAGATGAAAATTATGCTACTTTATGCTACTTGGATCCGAAAGGAAGAAGAGACCTTGCTAGCTATCCATGACAAAGACGGATTCCACCATCAATGAAAAGATCTATTATCATGAAAGTTTTACACAACAATCTCCACAAAAGTTTTCAAAGGGAAAACTTTCTTTCTTCTCCACACTATGCTAAGCTATCAAGCAAAATGTCTACTCTGCTCTACTCTCTAGTCTGATCTCCAAATCTAATGCTAGTCTAATGAATTACAAATGAGGGGGACTCCCCCTTTTATAGATAGCCTAGTCCAATGGACGGCTAAGATTACAATCAAAAGAGTGGCTAAGATTAAGCCACCTCAGCCCTAACCCTAAAAATTGCCAGAATGGGGAGTGGTGCAATAAATGAGCAAAGATTCCCACTCACTCCCAAAATAGTAAAGGCAATTAATGCCCACAATCAGTCTTCTAGAAGATCATCGTCCAGTAGTGCATTCCCGTTCTCCTTCTCTCTGGCTGCAAACTCAACAAACCTGCCAAGCACAGCCTCAACCTCCTGAACTGAAATGGGTGGAATGCAATCAAGCTGGAACTCCAATACTGTAATAGACTGCTCATGCCTTGCACAAGATTTTCTCCAAGCAAGCAAGGAATCCTGCGTGCTCTGGATCAAGGTGGAGAAAGTAGAAGTGTTTTCGAAATCATCTTGTACGAAGGTCTTTACCTTTGAAAAGAAAGGCACCAGCCTACCCCTCAAATTATCAACATTCACCTCATCTGGATTCAACTGCCTAGCAAATATGGCCTCGAAGGTATTCTGGACTCCATCAATGATATTGGCCATAGCCTTCCGTACTCTAGTTGAATCCGCCTGTGCTGCGTCGAAGAAACCACGTCCTGTGATCGCTGAAGAATACCATCTAGAAAAGTTGTACCTGTCATTCTCCTGAATGACCCCTCCATCAATCAACAACCGCAAAGGAACATGTCTCAATGCCTCAAGACGCTAAATTACTTTGCTCTGATAAATAAAAGCATCTCCCTGGGCCCGATCAATTTCCTCCATCCGTGACAAAATACTGGAAGCTTGTTGGAAAGCAAGAGCACGGTCCTCCATAAACTTTTTTGTCTCAACACGAACTCCCGTGACCCACCTGTCTGCCTCCTGTGCCATCTCCCCTAACTCCAACAAGCCACTGATTAACTCCTTAGGTATCTCCGCTGGAAGCTCTATGACTGAGACCCACGAGAACAAGACAACTGCTGCACATATCCTATTAAAGCCTTATGCTCTCTTTTCAACTTCTTGTACTTTCCTTCCTTCTTGAATAATCTGTCCTTGAGGGCGAGGTAGGAGTTATCACATTCTTCTACAATCTGTGCACCTGTGGGGCGTCCTAACTCCAAAGTTGTGACCACGTAGTTCTCTGGCACTGCTTCATTTCGGTCACAATCAACCTGTGGCACGGCTACGTGAAGGGTGCGAGAACCATCCTCATCAGTTGATATCTTCGAAAACTTCCGTGCTCTCTTCGTCTGTGGAGGTGCGCTGATCTTGTTCAAGAACTCTTCCATTTCAACTGCTGGATCAATCTCCTCGCTGGGGCTTCTTCTCATCCTATCCCTGAGCCAATCAGGTACTGTATACTGTATATCAAATGGCTGCTGTTCTCGTGCCTCTACTTTTCGAACCTGTTCAACTTCTACATCATTCTAGTGAGGCTCATCGTCCTCAAGTGGCTGAGTATCTCCTGAAACTATGTCGTCATCATCCAAAGCCGCCTCTAACTCTTGTTGAAACTGAGGGTCAATAGTAGTCCCCTCATCATCTTGCTGATCAACTCTACTAGGTGCGTTGACGCTCTGACCAACTGATTCTCTCCGTGGTGGCTTATTATTCTTCTGTACTGCTTGCACCTGATTCAATGCATTCCTTTGATCAGCAAATAAAGAAACCTCTTGTATGCTTGGAGAACGTGTCTCCAATGGTGTGGGCGATTCAACTGTGAGTCGTGGAGGCTCCGGCTGAACGGGCTCCTGCCGAACTGGCTCTTTCCTTCTGGATTCTAGACTTCGTGTGATTTGTTTCTTCCTGCCGGTGGTGGGTGTCCTGTGATCTCCCATCAAATTGTAAGTCAAAGCAATCGACTTACTCTTCAACCTGCTCACACGCCTGTCAACCCATGCCCTAGTAAATGTCAAGACCAGAATAGAAAGGGTGTCCAAGTCAGCTACCTCTGGTTCTAACCAATCTAGGAGTGGAAGTGGAGTATCTTTCACTGTTGCATAATCTGGATGGACAACGTCCATATCCTCATTCATCTGGTCTGGAACCGGAACAACTTCACACTCCGTGATCATGTTAATTGGCAACCTAGAGAACATTCTTTTCCTGACTTCAACCTCATCTGATGCATCAGCCCAATAATCCTCAATATTTGCCTTGTGTTTAAACTCTTCTGACAGTACCGATTTGATGTTGTTATGCGGATCATAGTGCTATCGGCTGGTGTGATATGAAAAGTGATAGAATTGAAGCTCACTCTCGGCTTTTCTGGCTGCCTGTAATGGACACACCTCATCTGAATTGCCCATGACAATCGGGAAGTCAACACCTCCCTTCTTTTTCTTCTGAATTTTATCGTAGGCAACCAATTGCCTAGATATTTCTAACATCAATATTCTGTTGGTTGGGTACTTAGGCAGTCTATATGGATATAACGAAAAACATTGCAGCCTTATGTAAGAAAACTTCAAAAATTGTATAAACCAGCACCCATACCTTTCAATCAATTCCTGGGCCTCTCTTGAGATCCTGTGATGCATCCGCTCCTGAAGCAGTCTCGTGATGTGCATAGTGAAGGCGTCATTGACACGCTTGTAATAAGTGGTACTAGTCAAATGCAACTGCAGACAAGCCTCATGGATTTTAAACTGGTGAGAGCCACAACCAATAGGTTCCTTATAAGAAATTCCTCTATACCTCTTCATACGAGCCAGCATGTAGATGATGTAAGAGCTCATATAAAATGTCTTCGTTCTTCTCAGGCTCAGGAGCTGCTCGTGCAAATTGTCACTGATCATTGCAGCCCAGTTGACGTAGTCCTTTCCTTCCAGCACGAGGTTGATGTAATAGAACATCCACGGCTCGAAAATAAATGACTGCGGGCAGCCTCCAACTCTGCTCAGCATCATAATGAGATCACAGTATTCCTGTTTCAAGTCATCTGCTATGATTTGCCTCGGCAACTTCTTACGAGAGGGCTTGGGATTGCTCATCTAGTGAGTATTGATCGTCTCTGTGCATCTCTCGAATGCAGAAGCATACATTCGCTTAGCTCGCTCCCTCGATTTGTAAATCATATTTCTATGTAGTGGGATTCCAAAAGCTTCACCAATGGCAGCAGGAGTGAGGTTGGCGAGCACTTGTCCATCCGGTGACATGATTGACCTGTGATCCTTCTCATAGCAGTTGGGGCACTCCATCATCAACTCCGAACACTGAATGGCTTGAGGGAAACGGGCAGCTGCATATAATCTGCTTCGAACAATGTTGTGCGAAGTGTTCGAAGGTCGATGACTACCAATCCCCAACATTCTGTTCCTGAAAGTCTCAAGGTTGACGGAGCCCAAGTTGGTATTAGTCAGCTTGCCCAACTTTGAAGTGAACTTTGACTCTAGCATAAATGTCTTGCTCAGCTTCTTTATAACTGCTTGCCTGGATGCACCGTTGTTATGCTTGCCAGTCGCCCTTGCCTCAGCCATCTGCAGGACAATAAACATTCATGAGCAATTTAACTTAGAAAAATAAATAAAATACTTTGTAGGGCTGCTAGTCGACTTCAAGAAGTTGCAATGTTATTTCTCGTTCGCAAACCTCAACTTCTTTCTTCAACAAATTCGAGCTTCAATACTTAGAAAATTTCTGAGCAAGCTTTAGCAACTTCACTTCACACTCAGCAACTGCAGATTTGAATTCACACTTCTTCAATTCTTCAGCAACTGCAGACTTAGTAGGTGCGCACCTCCTCAGCAACTTCAGATTTTAGTAACCTCACTCTTTGAAAATTCGTACTCCTTCAGCAATCATTCACTTCAGATTTGAACTTCAGCAACAAACTCAAGTAAATTCGCACCTTACTAATCAGCAAATAACTTAGCAAGTGCGCACTTTCTCAGCTCCAGCAACTCACAAATCTCAGCCTTCAACAAATTCTTTAGTCTTCAACAAAGTTTCGAACTTCTCAAGCTTCAGTCTTCAGCAATTCACAAGTTTCAAACTCAGAGCAAATCGAACTCTCTCCAGCTGTGAAGAAGAAGTGAATAACTTCTCAGCTCTTATAGCAAAAATCGATTTCTAGAAGAAGCTTAAGTATAGTCAGTGAATTAAATTTCCACTACTTCATTTGAATTTCCCTCCTCTGGTATTTCTGACACTTGTCTGAGAATCTCAATCTTCTAGAAGTTCAACTTTGACTACCACATTTGTCATGTCCCCTTCTAGTTGACATCTCTCAGAGCACAGGATTAGCCTATTATGCGACCCTCGTAGGCTGATAGGTTGGATAGAGGGTCATGTTGGAGCTTGGCTCAGCTTCAGTTGTCAGTATTTGATCAGTTGGCTTTCGTTCGGGCTCATTCGGACACTTCTACCCTGAGTTGCTATTTTTAGCAGTATTTGGTACTCAGTGTGGGACCCCTGCTATTTTTAGCAGTATGGATTGATCACGTGCAGAATCACTTCCTTATTCGTCAGCTTCAGACGGCTCGTGCATCGGGTGAATATTGAGAGAGATATTAATATTTAATTGATTTAATTAAATATTAATTATTGGAGTTTATAATATAAAGTTATAATTAAAATGTCTTCGTTCTTCTCAGGCTCAGGAGCTGCTCGTGCAAATTGTCACTGATCATTGCAGCCCAGTTGACGTAGTCCTTTCCTTCCAGCACGAGGTTGATGTAATAGAACATCCACGGCTCGAATATAAAGTGATTTTGGCTGAGGGGTCGCCCATCATGGAAGGGGACGTTTTTAATTATATTTTATAATTAAAAATTTGTCAGGAGACTATGGAAATATTAAAATAAAAAGTTCGAACTTTTTAATGCTTCCCTATTATTAAGGAAATCGCACTTTTCAGTGTGTATAAGGTATTTGCATTGAAAATCGAGCCCATTATGTTATTGTGAATTGAAAATTGATCAAGTCTTGACCAGAGCACGGAAGCCAAGGGTTTCAGTCTCAGAGCATTGGGGAACGAGCCATCTCCAGTGAAAGTGATTCAGAGGGTGTGAAATATCATCCGATTTATTGCCAGGCAGAGGGATTTCTTGATCCAGAAGAAATTACAGAGCAATCAGAGATCATTCATTATCAGAGTCTTGTTGGGGTTTTATCCAAAAAGCATCTTTCAATCAAGGCGCATCATATTCTAGGGTCTGGACACTTGTTTTAAGGGGCCGTACAATTTGTACTTGCTGGTTTGACACCGCCGTACCTTGCAGCAGGCCGTACCGGCATCAAAAGGGGCGTGTTCTTGATCTTAAGCAAAACGCCTTGCATTCTGGTCTTCTATCTTCATCATTGGTGGCGCCTCAGTCTCTGGATCAATTTGCAACCACTGGACAAAGGGAGAAGGGAGCATTCAATGCAGCCGTACCAGATCTGATTATTTCCAGTTGCTGATAATACTAGGTTCTTGTTAAATAATGCTGATTCATTGTTGCATGTTGTCAAATCTTTGTTGTATTGAAGCTAGATGAACAATAAATGATTTGCCATCCTTAGATCTTGTATTTTCTATCCATATTGGCAGTATAGCATTTTATTTGAATTTATTATCAATTTCTATCAAAATCGCATTCTTTCATTATTCATGCAAAAAACCCAAAAACAGTCAAAAAACCAAAAACACACAAAATAATCAAAAGAACAGTCAGATTCAGGAACAGGGGGAAACTAGGGTTTCTACAACATTTCAAATTTACTTTCGAAAATTTTTAATTTAAATTCATCTTTTAATTCACCAGCCGGAGCTCTGTCACTTGAATTCGAATTTTACTTCTCTTCGGCTCTGGAAAATTCATCTGTGAAGAACTGGATTAAAATCATCTAGGCAACTCATTTCGAATTCATCGTTTGAAGCATCTTCCTTTCAAAAATCATTTTATTCAAATTTTTCTTAGAAGATTTTAAATTTTTCTTAGGAAAATTTCACAATTTGAGCACTGATTAAATTCTTCATACTAAAGGCCTCGGCAAAGTGCGGAAGACAAAGAAATCCATTTATCATCACAAATGTCCAGTACCCAGAAGAAAATTTTCCCTGAAACGCGATGAATCCATGGGTACACAACGAACAGGTTCATTTAATTTTTTTTTTTAAATTTGAACCTTAGAAAAATATTATTCAATCAATTTTAATCCCGTTCCTCATCTCAGTGAACATCCTGTTGCTCAGACTTGAGAAATTTTTAAATCATCCTACATTGTTAACATTTCCTGACTTCGTCTCTGAAAAGTTTGCTCGTGCTTCAGGAAAATTCATCACCTTGGGTCTAGGCGTATTTTCTAAGGAAAAAAATATTTTGCCTTAGAGAAAATTTTAAATTCTCCCTCGAAAATTTTGCCTTGGAAAATTTTATTTGACTTTGTTCACTTTGCCTGTGAGAAAATTTTTATCCATTCATCTTAGAAAATTTTCTTTCAAAACACATCACGCGCAACATGTTTTATTTTTTATCACCTTGCATTTTATTCACACTTGAAAGACATTTTTTAATTCCACGCCTTAGCAATATTTTATCTTTTACTCACCACCTTGGGCGCATCATGTGTGAAGAGAAACAAGCTTTCAACGCCTAACATTAACCATTTCACCCTCAACACCTTTATCTCACTTACCACCTTGTATTTCACCTTAGGTGCAAATAACATATGCAAGAGGATACGCCTTATGTCTATGCCTTAGAAATTTTTATCACTTGGCATTTATCTCACCACCCTAGGCGCATATTAGCATGTGTGGAGGATTAATGTTTACCACGCCCTCCTATGACCTTTCATCTCCTTCATTTTGTCTTTACATGGCCCCATTTGGGCGCATTTGAGCATGTGTGAAGGACGAGTTTCTTCCATTTGCTTTGACTTGTTGACCATAACTTGGGCGCATTTCTCATGTAGAGGAGGATGAAAACTTTCAACGCCTCCAACAAGTGACTCTTGGGCTTCCCATTTTTGTCTTTACATGGCCCCATTTGGGCGCATTTGAGCTTAAGAGGAGGATGGGCGCAATTAGAGGGTGAGAAGAATTTTAAATTCCCAACGCCTTGCATGTGACTCTTCACCTTCCTTTGTTTTGTCCTCACATGCTCTGTTTTGGGCGCATTTTGCTATGCTTGAAGGATGAACGCCTTTGACTCCTTTGACTCACTTGCATTTTGGGCGCATTTCCACCTATGTGCAGGATGGGCGCATTTGGGGGGTGGTGGAGGATAACTAACACTTAGAATTTTTTTTTTTGCTATCAACTCTCTAAAGGTGGGCGCATTTTCATGTGTGAGGAGGACGAATTTTGTTGACCTCTTTGACTTTCTTCTTGCATGGGCGCATTTTGGCCTAGGAGGTGGACGAAGTTTATACTTAGAATTTTCTCCATGCTTCTTCATCAACTTGGGCGCATTTTACCCAGTGAGCAGGACAGAACTCAATACTTAGCCATTTTTTCTTCACCTTCGCCAGTTTATCCATGCCCTGCTATTTATAGTAAGTCTCTCGATTCTTGCATCTCTGAAGCTCATAATGATTTGAAATTTTAAACACTGCATCCTTGCAACCTCGTTACCCTGTTGACACTGCTATTTTTAGTTGGCATGCTATAAATAGAAACTGCATGCTTCTGATACCTCCATAGCTCCGATTGACTTGAAATTTGAATGACGTGCTCCTCACCACGTGACCTTCCTGCTAACATCGGCGTATGCAACTGATTTGCTATTTTTAGCTTGTTTCCAAAACGACTTACTATAAATAGTAAGTGCTCCGTTTGTCTTCAAATTTTACCAGCAGATAGCTTGAAGGATGCTAATTGCGGTGGTTTACACCGGTTTTCGAAAATTCTGACTTTTTATCCCTCTTTTCAGGTCCCGAAGCTGGAAACCCTAATTTGTTCTGCATGCATATCAAATGATCTCTGTTTGTTCTCGTTTCTGTTGCATAGCGATCAGCTCGTGGTTCTGAAGTGCTGGGCAGCGGCTGCCGGGACGCACCTGCTAAAAATAGTAAGTTCCTTACTGAGTGACCATCTCTGTTTGCATGTCATGTCATTGCAAAGCTCTCGAAAAACCCACAAGGAATATGCCGACATGCAAAGGAAACCCTGACATGCAAACCCTAAAAATAGCCTCAGAAGACTGAATTCTGAAAGTCGTTATTTCGCTTTGCATGTTACACCATCGCGAAGGTCTCTGAAAACCCAGAAGGAATATGTAGACATGCGTTGAAAAATTCTTCGTTTAAGCCTTGAAATCTGCTCCGGAAGCTGAACTGCTAAAAATAGTAAGTGGTCTGTTTCAGCTCAAATTTTGCACACGGGCAGCTTGATGTGTTCAGAATGCAGTGTGACTATCGGAATTTCAAAAATACTGACGGAATGCCCCAAATTACACACTTACTAAAAATAGTAAGTTACCGGAATCTGATGAAAATTTGCTGAGAGCCTGCTGGAAGCACACTGACAACAATGTTAAGCTCTTTTTTCAATTTATTCACCTCGTTCGACCTCGAACTGACCAGGAAAGTTCAAAACCCTAATTCTGAGACTTGGCCAAATTTTACGTTTAAGCTCAATGGCAGAGAAATCCCTCGAAAGGCAGACATAAAAGAGACGGAGAGAGAGAGAGAGAGAGAGAGAGAGAAACCCAAGCCAAAAGACCAAAATGGAGCAAAAATTTAGGGGTCCGCATTTTGAATGGGGCGATGTGTGAAAAGGTCACAACACCTCCAAAAGTCTCTCAAACGTGGATTTATAGAATCCCAATTTTGAATCTTTGCCGTTAGCATAATTTCCATCATATCAAATGACGGTTTCAAAAGCCAACCCTCTAATTTAGAGAAACTGATACCCAAAGAACATTTATGACTAACTTTAAATCAGTCATAATTACATTACTTTTCTCAAGCTGATTTTGATAGGCGAATGAAGCACCCTTTCTTGTATGCTAGCCCCGTGGTTTAACATACATGTGGGTGGCATGCAATCTCTTGAATTTGCATTTAATATATATCTCTTCCTACGATTATACTCATGTGAACCACTTCAGCAAAGGATTCAACTTGAAATTACCGATTGTTGAACTGAAAATTTAATGCAACTAAGTCACATCAACAACCGTCTTCATTAAATCCCAAAGCAATATTATTGTCCTCGCAAACGGTAGTCATTCCCAAGAAAATTTTTGATATTAATCACCCACCATGCCATTCCGCCTCTATAAATCCAAGGAGAATTACCTCCATTCTCACCAATCTAATTTCATTGCTCAAAGATATCGAGCACTACGAGTGATGCCTCCTCAAGGAGTGATTTTTTCAAAATTGAGGATGTGGAATGCAATTGATTCCGAAGGTGGGTGGCAGACCAGTTGAAAGATATCTTCCTAATCCACAATGACATTGAAAAAGGCCTGATCAAGAAGATTGTCAAAGAGAATTTTTTGAATCATGTCCATGTGCACAATTTCGAGCCTCTTGAGCGTTTTGTGTACAATGTGATTCGCACTTCAGGAAATTGAGATTGGGGAATAAGGGTTGTGGAGCGCCTAGTTAGGCCAAAGTACCTGATGAGGGTGACAATGGCCATAAGAGGTCTGAGTGCATTTCCAATGACTGGTTTAGTGGGTGACGCCATCTGCATTGCAATGGCACGCCACCATGAGCTCAGTAAAGAAGTTGTAGCTCTCCTTCGTGCTGGACTCAAGCAAAACAACATGGGACTGTTTGCTAGTTTTGTAGAGTCTAATGAAAACTTGTTCTCACCAGCCCAGATTGAGCGGCTATAGGATGTAGTGGAGGGGATTCGCATCCTTATTTTCACCCTTTGTGTTTGAAGGAACGTATTGGAACCTCCCCTTTTTGAGTCTAAACACGATAAATGTAAAGCCATATATATATGTATATGAATATATAAATAATTTTGTATTTTGATAATTCGGGTTTATCTCTTTTGTGAATGTATTCTTTCTTTTCCTGCACTTGTGATGAGCTCTGATTTATGTCACTGTACCGTACTCAACAAATTAGTATCTTTATATGGCTTAAGCATGATTGTTCTTATTGTAGCATATTTGAAAAATACTGCCCTTGAGGTGATATTGGGCTCTGAAAAAGTTTCAAGTACACCGTTGGAGTTCGCTAAAGTTATGATAACCTCCGATTTTACCGCTTACTGTTTTCCTTTCTTGAATGTCTGCCCAACTTAGCTTTGCTTTGAAGATTACTCGTTTGAACACTTGTATCATTGGTTAATGAGAAGGTTTTCGAAACCCTGTCGGGGACCGATAAAGGTTTCAAATCCTTTTGTAAATTCCGAAAAAGATAAACTTTTCCTTAGCTTTTTCAACCCTCTGTACATAGACATGCCTTGAGTAGTTATGGAAATCCCATTGGGCCCCAACAATATTCTCATAACTTAATTAGAAAAGTGAACTCTAAGGATTTCCACAAAGATATCGGGCGAAGGAACAGTTTTGATGATCTCGTCGGAAGCCAATAAGGTTCTCAAAACTTAAGATCAGACCGACAAACTTAAACAGAAATTTTCAGGATAGATGTGAATGATTTAGAGCATGTGACCAAAACTGAGGTAACACCCTCCAAAGTATTTAAAAACACTTTTCCCTCCAAGTGTTTAAAAGACACTTTTAAAAAAATGTAATAAAAATTCTATTTAAATTGCCCTATTTAAATAAAGTGATTGAGCCTGACTTAAAATATTATTAAATTGTTTCCCTAATTTAATTATTTAGAAAAGGGGACGTGAGAAAAGATCATCAATAAAGTTGTTTGTGGCAAACTCGTACTTGCACCAAAGGTAAAAACCTTATTCTTGTCATAATTCTAATGCCAAGTTATGGAATGCCATAGGATTAAATTAGAAATTACTTATACATTGTCTTATAGTTCCCAATAAAGTACTATCATGCTTTTTCTTTGGTTTCCTCTTGTTGTTATGATAAAAAAACTCAGTGGGCTTTGGAACATATTCTGTTGCAAGATTCAACATTGGTAAAAATTCAAATTTCAAACTAAAAGCAATGTTCACAATATTTACTGTGAGAATGTGTAATATCAAGAAAATTAATATGTTAGGTTGAAACTGTAAATAAACTATACAACTGTCAAACAACTTCAAAAGGAGCTTCCGGATGCTTAATCTCTACACAGCCTATTCTGTTTCTTGTTTTTCTCTAATACAGTGATATGTAATGTTTTTTATTTCACTAAATCACTTTCGCAAGCCTTTCACCATATGAAATTTAAATACATATTTTTGTAATTGACTTTAATAGAAGCAACTGTAATTAAGTAATCACATTGACTAACATAGCCTCAAAGAATGAAAGCTATTCAATCCTAGTTGTACAAAATATATGAACTGAAGGTTACATAATCATCAAACGGTTTTAGTCATCTGGAAAATTAATTGTGAATGATCACAGACACTATATTCATGAAACACAGAAAGAATACTTTTATTTATATCTTGAATACACTCAAATCCACCAATTCAAGAAAAGGTTACATGCAACTAGTTTCACTCTTGTCAAATTCATATCAATCCCATAGAATTGCTTTCATAACACTTGTTAAATCTTCTTGTATATTGTTGTCAAAATAATCTGTATGATGCTGAAATTGACTTTAACAATTTTGTATATTCAAATACCTTCTTTAGTCAATGGCAGGACTGTAAGTTTGAATTTTAAACCATTAGCTGATTATTCTCTTCTAAAGCATCATAGCCATTTATGCAGAGATTTAATTTTAATTATATAATGTAGACATCTAAGCTTATACAAATACTGACTTGAACTTGAGGTGTTATAGGTTACCAGACTTTACAAGGACAAGGAACATGCCGAGGTGGAATTCACTGTAAGATATACCTTATTGATAAAGAAAGATGGTGTAAATATTGCATGTATGTTTAAGGGAAGTTTATTGTGTATTAACATTCTATATTGTTTCAATATGGTGCCTGCCACAACTATGACAGTTGCTGCAGCATTTTATCTTAGCCCAATATCCACATTGCCGAGAAACTATTGAGTAATCCTATTAAAATGAAATCATCTAAAGATATATACAGTTCTTTTCTTTTCTATGTTTGCAGAATTTTTACTGTTTTCTGATGGAGTAAAAGACATTTCACTATCAAATGATGAATGCACACAAAACATTGTTGCCTATGATAATTTTTGTTTGCTAACAAGTATGATATTTAAATGTGCTTGAAGATTGGTCCCATTCCAGTGGACGATGGTGTTGGTAAAGAAGTGATCAGTCGGATAACAGCAAACATGGCTACCAACAAAGTCTTCTACACAGACTCTAATGGAAGAGATTTTATAAAGCGGGTAAATTTTTATTTCTATAGCTATCTTGAAATCTACCTCTACAGCATACTTTTAAGTTAATGAAAGAGATTTTATAAAGTGGGTAAATTTTTGTTTTTATAGCTATCTTGAAATATACCTCTATTTTCTAGCATACTTTTAAGTTATTTTGAGATATGTAACCTTCATCATACATAAAAGTTCTAAAACTTTATTAACTATATCTCATAGAGACTATGGTATGAGCATCATCATCTAGTGGAAACAGAGTGCGAATATGGAAAACAAACTACTAGGGAAGGACCTCTTTTGCTTCAAGGTCCAAACTACAAGAAAGATGGAATATATGAATCGTCTTTAAGATTAGATCAGAGAAGACAAGATATTCATAAAAATCATGAAGGAATCAGTAGTCAAAGTTACCAAAAGCTTAAATTTCAAAATGTTATTTTTATTGGAAAAATACAGTGGGATTATTGTAATTAAATACGGAATATAAATTCTCGATAATAGATTTAACTTGATAAGGCAAATTAAGCCTTATTGAAATTGGCAGAGCAAACACAGATATTATCATACCATTGTTGCAGATATAAAATGCTATATGATATATTATCACATTGGGATAATATATCATTGATTGCATTTAGATTTTTAAAATCCTCTTTCTATCAACAACCCAAACTACCCTAAGAAACAAGAAAATAACTTCTGAATATCAAATCTAATACAATTACTAGTGACACTTATTAACTACGATTACTAATGCATTTATTTATTCAAAACTATAATATACTAACCTATAGATGTAATATAAAATTTCAACATTCCCCCCTTCTTACATCAATCCAAACAAAGGACAAAACACAACAGCCCATATCAAAATTTAATGAAGCAATTCCACCAAATCTCTTAACTCACCTAAGACGCACCAAACTGATCATGTCAGTGGATGCCTAATTTTCAAACCATACCTGCAAATCCTCTAATACCGTATGAGAGAACAAATCCAACCCCAATGCACAATGAGAAAAACTCTCTTCTAAGAGTCCACTCTCCTTTAAGAGTGTCAAAATCCCTCTTCTAGTGCTTGCACAATGAAATAAGAACTCTCCTCTAAGGGTGCACCTTTCTCTAAAATTATTAAAATCCCTCTAGAGTTAAAAAGGAGCAAATCTCTCCTCCAATTTTAAATAGGAACAAAACCAATACACTAACTACACCTCTCTTATTGATTACACCATTCACAAAACTAGTAAATGTAGATACACTAACAACACCTCTTTTAGTGATTACACTATCAACAAATACTACCAAAAACTCCCAAGCTTCCCTTCCAAGAAGGGACACAAATGTGGTGGTGTGTAATGTCCCCAAGTTTTCGACGAAATGACTTAATTATTTAATTTTGCCTAAGTCTTAAATTATTTATTAAAAGGGGGCATATTAAATAATTAATTGTCAAGGGATAAAGTGACTTAGGTGAAATATTATGAAATATTATAAAGTCACTTATGGGTTATTTTAAAAGGTGACTTAATGATATATTTTGAAAGTGAACATTATAAGAGTCACTTTATTTTGGTGAATGAAAATACAAAAGGAGAAATAGAGAAAAACATTCGCACCATTCACCTTTTGAAAAAAAATACTGATTGTCTCATTCACGGGAAGAGCTTGCGCTTCTGGCCCTAGGGTTTGAAGAACTTGCAGTTCCAGTTTCAGGTGTGGAATCATCACCTCTAGCTGGAGTTAGTCGACAGTTTTGAAAGGAAGCAAAAACGACCTTCATTCAGATTTTCGCGTCATCCGTTAGGGTGCTATTTTGAGATGGATTTTGGGGAAGATTCGTGGTCTTTGAAGACGTCTTTGTGGGACTCCTTAGGGCGTCGCTTTCACAAGAAGACACAGCCAGGTCGTGGGTTTTTAGAAGATGAAGCAAATGTGAGGGACGCGTTTTTCTGACCAGGATGAAGACGTATTCTTTTTTTCTTGGTACCAAACCACAGCTTACAGGAAGTCTCAGAGAAAATGTCCAGCCTTAAGAAATAAAGAACCAGGTAGGAGCCAAGGACGTAGTTTTGAAGAGCCCTTCAGAAGCTGGAAGTAAAGCACGCACTCTAGAAACTGTACGCGGATTTCTGCAGTAAGCTGGGAGTCACGTTCCAGGCAAATTCACAAGGTGTTGTTCCAAGCGCAGTCTGCTGTGTATGTTTCAGATTGCTGCTCATAACCAGGTTAGGAATTTGTGTCATTCTAAACCTGAACGGTGTAAGCTTTGCACAGAAATTCTGAGTATTGTATTTAGTCGAGTTCCAAAACCATGTTATCAGTCCTTGCATTATATTCAGATTAAAGTATTGTCAATATTTTCTGCAACCTGCTGTAAGAATTTCTGGGCGATATGGGTGATTATTATAATACATTTCTGGGTATTCCATTCAATGGATGATTATGTTGCTGTTACTTACTTGTGGTTACATATACCCTTGGTTATAATGTTAGCTAACTGTGGGAACTATTTATTCACTACTGAATGAGTTGGTCCATAGTAAGAACTGTTTACTGCAGAACCATTTCAGTTTCAAAACAATGAATATCAGTGTGCGTTATGTGATTACTTTCTATGCATGAAAAACTGTGAATGCATACATTTACAATCTCAACTGTCTTCACCTGAAAGAAGAAAAGAATAGTAACATTCCGTGAACTCCCTTCAAACCAAGCAAACAATCAGCAAACTATAACAGCAAACAACAAACTGCAGTTATAACAGTACACAAACAGCTCACACATCAAGTATCGAACACAACTTCAAGGAGGCCAAAATAGAAAGTTAGAGCAAAAATTCACACGGCATCTTACAGTGGTATCAGAGCTAAGAGTCTTGCCAGCCTGTTGGGTAATTGGTCTTGTTACAGCCAATCAACTTCGGATCAGTTGTGAGTCATGGATGATATAATATCTGCCTATGAAGAGTACCTTACACTTCCACAAGAGCTCAGGAATGACCTCCCTTTCTTCGGCAATTCAAAGGTAGTTATGATGGAACCATTGATTCAACAAACTATTTCTTTGAAGGAAAGAGGGGAATCCATTTCAAAGGGTTCCACATTTCAAAACAAAAAGAAGCAACACAATATATCTACAGGTGACGTATCCCGAAGTCTCTATGATGAATCTTTCGCAATTATTGGTCAGCCTATAATTAATCCTAAGGAGAGCGAAAATCAGATTTGCATAGAGAAAAAGGTTGAGCACATGACACTTCATGATGACCTCAAGATTGAAGAAGAACACGTAGAGGGGTGTGAACAAGAGATAAGGTATGATACAAAAATTTCAGTTTGTATACCTAATTTACATCATGAGTTGCCCTTGTTTGAGAGGCCCTTGAATGTTCAAGCGTTAGAGGAGATTGGCATGATAGAGTATACACTTAGTGGATCAGCCACTAGAGTTATACCTACATTTTTTATGGGAGAAAAATTCACATCAGCTAATAATGATCACATAAAAGGACATTCTATGATGGAGATTTCCAAAACTACAAGGTCAAATCAAGGTATGGGTTCTTTGGATGTTACTAGCATTGTTTCATTACCTTTGCATCATATTGGCATGGGATCAAATGGTGGTCATAAGGATAATTCAGAAATTCCAGCGGGAAGTGACCCAAGTGGACTGGTTAAGTTTGACTTGTCATCTCAAAATAAAGAGGTCATAGCGGTGCATACATACTCTAGGCCCGCCATGGAGGAAGATCATGAGGTAGAAGATTCTACCTACTACTTTGATGGAGGAGGTGACCATGAGGAAGTTGAGTTGGGGAGGCATGATCAGGGTATGTTGCATGAAGGCATTGGGTCCTATAAGCCTCATCCTTTGGAGGAGCAATTGAATACGAATGGAGGTGAATCTATGACCGCACTAAATCATTTTGAGCATGTACATAAGGCAATGGCAGATTTGTGTTGGATAACCCTAGGGAAGGGTAAATACTTCGAAGAAGATCTCTACCTCACCCAGTTTCAAAGGCTTCAAACAGCCGTGGCAATGATGAAGGATAACTACTTGCATCTACTTGCAGATAGAGATCATCTATTCAGAATGTGCGAGATATATGCGAGTGCTTTGAGAAGGGAGGAAGATATAGTGGATGAGCTCACACACACATCAGAAATTCAGACTTCTATGGATGCCACACTCAAGGAAGGAAAATGCAACATGAAGAGGGCAAAGAGTGGAGTCATGGAGGAGGAGCTTGAAATGTCCTATAACGTGGTCATGGAGATCAAAGGGATGGACACACATGAGGATTCAACTTGCAGCTATGGGATTGAATTTGTGACGCATAACACTCATGATTTCTCACAGAAGTCATGCCTTAGATCTGCCCTAGTTGATGGTCACCCAATCATGGAGGGAGAAAAGATTAGGGATTACCAATACATCACTCAAGAGCACAAGG
Organism: Sequoia sempervirens; assembly: GCA_007258455.2. Classification (NCBI taxonomy): domain Eukaryota; kingdom Viridiplantae; phylum Streptophyta; class Pinopsida; order Cupressales; family Cupressaceae; genus Sequoia; species Sequoia sempervirens. The sequence continues at coordinate 150,079 of VDFB02391518.1, forward strand.
TAAGGCCTGATTTTCTGAGTTGCAACAACAGTCCTGACATAACAGCAAAAGGGATCAGCCCTAAGGTTTGTCATTGTGGATCTGCCTTGGATGGAGAACATGCAACAGCAATAAGGGAGAGGTTTGAGAGTAATAAAAGCACTACAAAAAGGTATGGCAAGAATTCTGATTTTTTTTGGGCCAGCAGTCGTTCATTCTTGTAGGATCATATGTTGGCAGCCCTTACACATGAAAATGGAATTAGGAAGACCTCTTCTATTGTTGGCTTTCTCTTGGGAGGCAAGTATGAGGACTTGTTTGTATGTCCAAGACTCGAAGGGACCAAGTTGGTTTGGTGTGACATGGCAGGGGCAAAAAGAATTCAAAGCATGTGGACTGAACCTTACATGATGACCAATCTGGTGGAGCAATCAGAGTTAAGGAATGATTTAGGAATTTTAGTTTGGGCACCTACTTTGCATCAAGAGGTCCATGACTTTCCTCTTTTAGAGAGCTATCTGAAGGATCAAAACAACGATGATATTGGCCACACACTTGTTGGATCAGCCACAAGTGTTACATCCATTTGTGTGGAATGGAACATTATTGATTTCAATTGGGTTAGTCATGCATCAACTACGTTGGAGGGACAATTGTCAAAATCATATGAAACATTTTGTCTTAAAGAGCTGATTAAGGAGAACAAAGTGGCGTTAGGTTTTCAATGGTTGAAATCTCTTGGGAGATTTGACCAAGATTTTTGCAAGATGATATCAGAGTTTACTCCCATGGGTAAACACATTGTGCTTAAGCCACAAGAGAATGAGACAGAGGATGGGACAGTTAAGAGCATGTTTATTTGCTCTCACATTAATGACTTCAAAGGCATGGATAAGGATGAAGAATTCAGTCCTAAACTTCTGATTTTGAACAGCAGGGCTATCTTTTCACTTCCTAATTATATTGCAGCTTCTAACCGTTGGGAAAGGAGTGACATTGTTTCTACTTTGGTTGGCACTCAAGAAGCATGTATAGGTCATGGTAATTTATGTGACGCATCTCACCTCAGGACTGAATTTAAACACTTTGGAGCAGCTGATTTAGAGCAGTCCCAAACTTTGAATGATGGTTGGCTAGAGAGGGCAAAGCAAACCAAGTTGTTGGCTCAACAAACCAAGCCCTATTTTCAATATATTCACGATATGCACCATCCTCTAGATGATGATGATCAAAGGTTGATTAATTCAGAAAATTTAATTTTTGTTGAGTATTTTCTCGAGGGTGATAATGAATTGGTGGAGGACACTCCTAGTGGGCCATCTACTCAAGAGCCGTCCTTGATGAGTGTTTTTGACATACATGCTACGCCTTTGGGTTTGTCACCTATTTCTCATGGCATGACAACAATTTATTTGTTGACTGGTGACTTCACATTCATAGATTCATCATGGGTTAGTGATTGCCCTAGTTGGATTCACATTGCATTTGCTGACCTTTCGTGCTACACACCAGCTATTCAGTTTCGTGGGAGTATGTGGAGGCATGCTTATTTGATGGGCATTGAATATTTGATGGATTTCTTCAGTGTGTATGGGTATATTGACACCTATGATTTCATTCTTGTTGCTGGCATGAGTTACAACAGCGGTATTTGGTGGTCTAGTGAGTTGACCTATGTTTGCATGGGAGGTTTGAGCAACTGGCTCCACTATGGTGCCTTGGAGATTGACACTGGTCAATCTTATCAGAAGAAGGTGGGTTTCCCTAGGACTTGCACGTTGGATTTTGGTTTTGATCCAACTTCTTCTCAGGACATTGTTGACATTCATGAGGATACCCTTCTTAATCCTAAAGAACCAGCTCCTCCAGTTGTGAGTTGTGATCCTTCTTCTGATGACAGCAGTTCTAGATGGGATACGCATGACTACTCTGGTATTCCATCCGCACAAGCAGGAGAGTTTCACTTCGGTTGCATTATGAGGTGTGCTCATCAGTGTCCGTTCAGCTCACATGTACAGGATTTGATGATGATATTGATGACACAAAGATTTGGGTTGAATAAGGGATGTGCGGATTCACTTTGGTATGGCATGCTTCAGATGTCAGATGCTGAGTCCAAGTTTGATAGGACTTTCACTTTCTTTTCCCCAGTTGGATGTTTCCAGCAACAAGAGTTTGAGACTCTATTTGATTGGACTCGTGGGGTTATCAGAGTGGTGCAGCGGAAGTCGGTTGGTGTTGAGATTAAGGGACTTCCAGTTTGTGTATGGATTGTATGTTTGTGTGAGGTTCATCATCGCAGTTTGGGAATGACAGAGTTCACTATTCAGCAGATGGTAGAGATCCCTGTGCACAATCTATATATGGGTGAATTGCAGATTTGGGATCCAAGAGTTTACTTGTTGGGCAGTTGGTTTCACAGAATGGTCGGGCTTGACCATGTCAAGAGTTACAACTGTATATAGGGGTTGCTGGTTAGAATTCTTTCCAGCATCATTTGGGATCCAGGCGGTTGGTGGACAGGCACATATAGTTTTTTGTTGTGGATTGCTTGAGGACAAGCAATATTCGGGAAGGGAGGACTGTAATGTCCCCAAGTTTTCGACGAAATGACTTAATTATTTAATTTTGCCTAAGTCTTAAATTATTTATTAAAAGGGGGCATATTAAATAATTAATTGTCAAGGGATAAAGTGACTTAGGTGAAATATTATGAAATATTATAAAGTCACTTATGGGTTATTTTAAAAGGTGACTTAATGATATATTTTGAAAGTGAACATTATAAGAGTCACTTTATTTTGGTGAATGAAAATACAAAAGGAGAAATAGAGAAAAACATTCGCACCATTCACCTTTTGAAAAAAAATACTGATTGTCTCATTCACGGGAAGAGCTTGCGCTTCTGGCCCTAGGGTTTGAAGAACTGGAGTTCAGTTTCAGTGTGGAATCATCACCTCTAGCTGGAGTTAGTCGTGATTTTGAAAGGAAGCAAAAGCGACCTTCATTCAGATTTTCGCGTCATCCGTTAGGGTGCTATTTTGAGAGCGGATTTTGGGGAAGATTCGTGGTCTTTGAAGACGTCTTTGTGGGACTCCTTAGGGCGTCGCTTTCACAAGAAGACACAGCCAGGTCGTGGGTTTTTAGAAGATGAAGCAAATGTGAGGGACGCGTTTTTCTGACCAGGATGAAGACGTATTCTTTTTTTCTTGGTACCAAACCACAGCTTACAGGAAGTCTCAGAGAAAACGTCCAGCCTTAAGAAATAAAGAACCAGGTAGGAGCCAAGGACGTAGTTTTGAAGAGCCCTTCAGAAGCTGGAAGTAAAGCACGCACTCTAGAAACTGTACGCGGATTTCTGCAGTAAGCTGGGAGTCACGTTCCAGGCAAATTCACAAGGTGTTGTTCCAAGCGCAGTCTGCTGTGTATGTTTCAGATTGCTGCTCATAACCAGGTTAGGAATTTGTGTCATTCTAAACCTGAACGGTGTAAGCTTTGCACAGAAATTCTGAGTATTGTATTTAGTCGAGTTCCAAAACCATGTTACCAGTCCTTGCATTATATTCAGATTAAAGTATTGTCAATATTTTCTGCAACCTGCTGTAAGAATTTCTGGGCGATATGGGTGATTATTATAATACATTTCTGGGTATTCCATTCAATGGATGATTATGTTGCTGTTACTTACTTGTGGTTACATATACCCTTGGTTATAATGTTAGCTAACTGTGGGAACTATTTATTCACTACTGAATGAGTTGGTCCATAGTAAGAACTGTTTACTGCAGAACCATTTCAGTTTCAAAACAATGAATATCAGTGTGCGTTATGTGATTACTTTCTATGCATGAAAAACTGTGAATGCATACATTTACAATCTCAACTGTCTTCACCTGAAAGAAGAAAAGAATAGTAACATTCCGTGAACTCCCTTCAAACCAAGCAAACAATCAGCAAACTATAACAGCAAACAACAAACTGCAGTTATAACAGTACACAAACAGCTCACACATCAAGTATCGAACACAACTTCAAGGAGGCCAAAACAGAAAGTTAGAGCAAAAATTCACACGGCATCTTACATGGTGCTTCTCAAACAGCCTGCCATTGTAGAGCAAGAAGCTAGCTTGAGATAGAATTTTTTTTTTCCAACCTCTAGTTCCTCCAGCCTCTTTTTTATACTGTAGCCATCAGATCTAACAATGGAATCTCTTAAATGTTGTGAGGTTAACAATGCAAAGTATCTATAACTTTCATAGCACAAGCATGAGATGATTTTAAAAAATTCATTGTCATGGTGCCGTTTTTACCAAAAAGTATCTAATTACAAATATATCCTTATAGCACCTCTTACAAAGATTTCCTTATGATACTATTTTCAATGAATATTTCCTAAAATGAACTTTCAGAAAATTTCACAATGCTGAAAAACCTATGGCTAGTCATATGAGTATGTTACAAAGGTGAAATAAGAAAATAAAAAGTTATTGTGAGGCTCAAACATGGTTTGAACTAATGACCTTTTGAAATATCCCCTTAAGTTTTTTTTTGAAAATATTAGCACAATTCCACCACTGTTAGCGTTAGCTCCAAATATAAACCAACAAGAATAGTAACCCTTCACCTTTTGATCACCTAGATCCCAATGTGGGCGAGGTGAGAGCATACAGTGTCGGGGATTGTTAGCAAACTGGAATGAAATACAACTGAGATAGGTGGCTAGCCGACCATATAAGAAAAGAAATTACAACTCGACCACTTATGCAGCAGGAGTGGAAAGTAAATTAACAATTAGGCGGCATGTCAGCCATGTTCTGCACAACCACTTTTTAGCAGGGGGGAATAATAACAAAAAGCTGAAAAGTAAATAACAATCTCACCCACTTATTCAGTGGGAGAATTAACAAGAAATAAAGTGCAGATTTTAAATAGTTGTTAGTACCATAGTTGGAAAACTCGGACTCGCCGCGGACTCGGCAGCCCAAAAATATGACTCGGACTCGGGACTCGGCACAGACTCGGGAAAAGACTTGGCTAGGACTCGGCAAAAAAAAAACCGTAGTTTTACAAAAAAAACAAGAACAAATTAATGCATTTAGAGAACATAAGAGCCTAATTTGATTATCAAACACTCATAATTCAAATATTACATGTCATATGATCATCAAACACTCAATAATTGAAATTTAATCATTCATAGTCATCAAATACTCATAGTTTCAATGTATAACATCATAAGATTATAAATGTTTACATATAATCTTGGCTTCTTTCAACCCCAATTCAATTTGCAGACCTCTATTTCACAAACTTGAGTGTTAAAATGAAAGAAAAAGTTAAAAAAAACATGGGTTTTTAACCCCTTTTGACTCCCAGCCACACAGGAGAGTTTTGGGTTGGGACTCCCGAGATCCAACCTCAGGACTCTTTTCAACTACTGGACTCATTTACAGGAGAGTCTGAGGTTGGAGACTCCGAGTCGACTCTCGAGTCTGAGGTTGGACTCCAGGAGTCCCGAGGACTCTCCGATCTGAGTAAGAAAAGAAATTACAACTCGACCACTTATGCAGCAGGAGTGGAAAGTAAATTAACAATTAGGCGGCATGTCAGCCATGTTCTGCACAACCACTTTTTAGCAGGGGGGAATAATAACAAAAAGCTGAAAAGTAAATAACAATCTCACCCACTTATTCAGTGGGAGAATTAACAAGAAATAAAGTGCAGATTTTAAATAGTTGTTAGTACCATAGTTGGAAAACTCGGACTCGCCGCGGACTCGGCAGCCCAAAAATATGACTCGGACTTCGGGACCGGCACAGACTACAGGAAAAGACTTCAGCTAGGACTCGGCAAAAAAAAAAACCGTAGTTTTACAAAAAAAACAAGAACAAATTAATGCATTTAGAGAACATAAGAGCCTAATTTGATTATCAAACACTCATAATTCAAATATTACATGTCATATGATCATCAAACACTCAATAATTGAAATTTAATCATTCATAGTCATCAAATACTCATAGTTTCAATGTATAACATCATAAGATTATAAATGTTTACATATAATCTTGGCTTCTTTCAACCCCAATTCAATTTGCAGACCTCTATTTCACAAACTTGAGTGTTAAAATGAAAGAAAAAGTTAAAAAACAGGTTTTTAACCCCTTTTGACTCCGGCTACCGGAGGGATTACGGGTTGGGACTCCGTTCCAACCTGGGATGCAGCCTTGGACTCAGGCCACCACAGGAGGAGAGTCACGAGTTGGAACTCCAGAGTCAGGCTCAGAATCGAGGTTGAACTCAGGAGTCGACCTCCAGAGTCTGAGTAAGAAAGAAATTACAACTTCGACCACTTATGTGAGAGTGGAAAGTAAATTAACAATTAGGCGGCATATCAGCCATATTACTGCCTAACCACTTTTACTTGAGAATAATAACAAAAAGCTGAAAAGTAAAATAACAATCTCCACCCACTTATTGATTGGGAGAATTAACAAGAAATAAAGTGCAGATTTTTAAAATGGTTGTTGGTACCATGGTTCTGGAAAGCTTCGGACTTCGCCCTTGGACTCGGCAGCCCAAAATGGCCTTCGGTTCGGGCTAAATACCGGTTCGAGGAAAAGACTCGGCTAGGACTCGGCAAAAAAAAAAACCGTAGTTTTACAAAAAAACAAGAACAAATTAATGCATTTAGAGAACAGAAGAGCCTAATTTGATTATCAAACACTCATAATTCAAATATTACATGTCATATGATCATCAAACACTCAATAATTGAAATTTAATCATTCATAGTCATCAAATACTCATAGTTTCAATGTATAACATCATAAGATTATAAATGTTTACATATAATCTTGGCTTCTTTCAACCCCAATTCAATTTGCAGACCTCTATTTCACAAACTTGAGTGTTAAAATGAAAGAAAAAGTTAAAAAAAACATGGGTTTTTAACCCCTTTTGACTCCCAGCTACACAGGAGAGTTCTAGGTTGGGACTCGGGTAACCTCGGGTCCTTTTCAGCTCTTTGGACTCCCGGCCACGGAGGAGTCACAGGTTGGGACTCCGAGAGGTCCGACTCTGGGAGATCACGAGGTTGGACTCAGGAGTCCCGAACTTAGGACTCTCCAGAGTCCTGAGTAAGAAGAAATTACAACTCGACCACTTATGCAGCAGGAGTGGAAAGTAAATTAACAATTAGGCGGCATGTCAGCCATGTTCTGCACAACCACTTTTTAGCAGGGGGGAATAATAACAAAAAGCTGAAAAGTAAATAACAATCTCACCCACTTATTCAGTGGGAGAATTAACAAGAAATAAAGTGCAGATTTTAAATAGTTGTTAGTACCATAGTTGGAAAACTCGGACTCGCCGCGGACTCGGCAGCCCAAAAATATGACTCGGACTCGGGACTCGGCACAGACTCGGGAAAAGACTTGGCTAGGACTCGGCAAAAAAAAAACCGTAGTTTTACAAAAAAAACAAGAACAAATTAATGCATTTAGAGAACATAAGAGCCTAATTTGATTATCAAACACTCATAATTCAAATATTACATGTCATATGATCATCAAACACTCAATAATTGAAATTTAATCATTCATAGTCATCAAATACTCATAGTTTCAATGTATAACATCATAAGATTATAAATGTTTACATATAATCTTGGCTTCTTTCAACCCCAATTCAATTTGCAGACCTCTATTTCACAAACTTGAGTGTTAAAATGAAAGAAAAAGTTAAAAAAAAATGGGTTTTTAACCCCTTTTGACTCCCAGCTACACAGGAGAGTTCTGGGTTGGGACTCCCGAGTCCAACCTCAGGACTCTTTTCAACCCCTTTGGACTCCCAGCCACACAGGAGAGTCCTGAGTTGGGACTCCCGAGTCCGACTCTCCGAGTCCTGAGGTTGGACTCCCGAGTCCCGACCCAGGACTCTCCTGGACTCGACTCCCGAGTCCGCGGCGAGTGGACTCGGCCAGGGTAGGGACTCCCGAGTCCGCGGCGAGTCGGCCGAGTCCGCAAACTATGGTTAGTACTACTAAACCAGCTTTACAAAATTCATAATCAGCTGCACAACAATTCAGTTTTTGTGACTAATTTCATTAGAATGTTAGAGACATGTTCTCTAATTGATATAACATGTAAATGATCAAATAAGCTCATAACAGCAATAAATCGGGCTTGATAAGAAACAGTAATGTATAGAAAATCAGACCATCAATATATAATTCACCAAAATGTTCATATCTCTCTCCAAACACCTTTGATGAAGACGAAACTGAATGCAAATGGAAGCTACGAGCTGGGTGATCAAGTACCAATGGAGAAACCTCGCCAAATATCTCTGGATTATTTGTGCATGCTTCCCAATGCAGCCATAGTCAAAACCCCAATCTCCAAAGAGGGGCAACTATGTAATGTCCCCTTCATGATAGCGCATCACGAAGTCACTTAGCCTTTTGTTCCTGAGGCTAATGTTGGAATGAAGGGAACCATTTATTTAATTAGTTGTGTATTGCCTAATTTGAAGTTCAGCTTATGAGGTGATAAAAATTAATTAATTAAATATTTTGATAAAGTGACTTTACAAAATAGGCAAAGTGATTCATTGAAATATTTATTTTTAGGACTTTATAAAGTCACTTTCTTTTAGGTGTAAAAGTGACTTTGAGAAATATTTAAAACATTACTTTATAAAAGTCACTTATAATTGTTGAATGAAAGAATACAAAAGAAAAACAAGAAAGCATCATTCGCACCTTTTGAGAAATATACGTGATTTTCTTCAAGGAGAAGCTCGAGCCTCCTGGTTGTGAGTTTTGTAAACCCTAGCCATTGTTTCGAGTGTGTAATATCACTCCTAGCCTGGCATGTTACAGATTTGGAGAGGAGGAACAAAGTCAGCATCCTATTTTTCGCGTCATCCTTTAAGAACATTTTTGTGTTGTGTTGGATTTGAGTTTGGGAAAAATATTTGAAGTTTTTGAGGGCGTTTTGATATAAGGAACCCCTGGCGCACCTATCTCAGCCACAAACTTCCTTTTATGAGCCGTTTTGGAGAAGAGGACGGTAAAGAACAGAAACATGTGAATTTTTGAGAACGCGCGACCTCTGTAACAACTTATTTTGGATCGTGGTTGCATCTTAAAAGTCTGGAATAGATGTTAAATGAATCACTCTTCATGGGTATCGAATGAAGATAGAAGGGTTGGCTGCTATGCGTGGGTTTGAAGAATCATTGAAGGCACCTCTACTCCAAGCCTGGGTCGACTGAACTTTAGGTTTGGGTAATATATTTCCATTTCTAGCTTGAGTTTGAATACTATTGTAATTAGTTGGGTAATGAGGAACGAATTTGCTGCTGTAGCTTACATTTTGCTATCAAATCTGATCTCTTTTACTATATGTATTGGGGGACATTGACTGAAAGAGGTGTATGAAATGTTCATTACTGTAAGTTTAACACAGTCTGAAAATAGAATTGTTGAACTATCATTTGGATCTGATTATACTCATATGAACAGAGTTCCTTTGGGGCCATCATTAACATCAGATTATGCTGTAGCAGATTTGTCAATGTGTCTAAAACATTTTCCTGATTTTATACAATTGCTGATAATTTCTGAGTCTTCCAAGTCTCAAAACACAGTTTAGAAGTAAATCAGAAACACAATAAACAAGTTCAGATTCTACTATGAGGGGAACACATAGTGCTATAACAGTTTGAGAGATAGTGGATGTATACCTGTCGTTACTACTGTTCAGTTTAAATGCAAGAGATTGTATGCTGCCTATTTTCATATGTTTTGTTGTATGACAATCAAGTATGATGGACTGAAGTTGTATTACGTGGATCTTGAACCTGCTTATTGAAATATTCCGGACCAATTTTTTCAAATTTTGATTACAATAAGCATTGCAACACACATTTGTTAGGGTTATCTTTTAAACCAAAACGATGCGGAATGCAACTCTAACCAAGAATGTACACCAGGATCCCGAGTTGGGCAAGGTGTGAGCATATGGTCAGAGGATATCTATGCAATGCTGAACTGAGTAACTCTAACCAAGAATGTGCCGAGAGATGGCGAGCATATGGTCAGAGGATCCCTACAAGCTACCTATGTGACGACCTATTCCTTGCGTAAATTAAAATTTTCCAATTCTCACTTTAAACATGTAAAGGTAACAAGTAACAAAGACAATACAATAAATTTTTTCCTTTCTTTATTGATAAATATGTACAAGTTACAATATATTTCCACATGAATTTTATTTTCATTGCAAATATAAATCAGAGTTCAAAAGTAATACAGTTACATACATAGCTCGTAAGCTTTTGCACAAATAGAAGTAAGAAGGTCCAGGAGTCCGTCCTTTCAAATCTTGGTACATTTGCTTGTTGTGGAGGAGAAACATCACTCGGGCGCTTTTCCGCCAACCACGGACTTATAATGCGGTCCCCCGCACACCTATCGTTAGATAGATGGCCCTCCCTTCGAAGAAGAGATTGGTAGGGTATCCTTTAACGATTACCAAGTGAGCATAGTGCTGCGTCCTACACAACTAGAACCTTGCTATTTCACAATCTCTAACTAGTACTAGGATCACAATGAACTGACAGTGTAGTCTCAACTAACTCACGTCTATGTGGCAGTCGTACGTTTCACTACTTTGGCCAAAGTATTCTCATTCAGTACTTCGAATGAAGGTCATCTATCATAAACACTACTCAGGGCCGATTTGACTTGAGGCTTCCTTACTCTATGCATAGGTTTTTCTCTTCAATGGGTGAATCTGTCACCCCAGACATCCTACAACCATACTATCCTACTAGGAATGAACAGAATAACATGTAAACTATAAAATCCTTCTCCTATACCGGAAATCAAAATTCCTAGGAGTTACACAAGCTTCATCAAGTTAACCTATTAACTAAAGCTGTGGATTATTTATATTTTCATGATGCATTCAAACCCATCCTAGTACTTAGTATCTATTTCAATCATATTCTCCTCATATGGAGATAATACAAAACATGCAAATTTCATATTAAATGCATTTTAAACTTCCTCACAAATTCCTTCACATAAATTCACTTCTAATGCACAATTTAAGTAGTATTTCTCACAATAGCTCATTTCTTCTATAATCTTAATTTCATTCAAGAAATGACCTTAAACCTTAACAGTTTATTGCCTATTTAAAACTAGTATGTGAATTAAAAGAAAACTCATTTTCTCCCTTTTCTTGTGAAAGCAGTTAAACTAGTAACTACTTGATAATGCATAAACAGCATACACAAATTCTACAACATTCAAGTATTTAAAATAGATTGAACTTAAGAACAACTCATGCCTATTTCAGCATCCTTTAAGAATGATGTCAAGGCACTTCCAGCACTTTAGAATGCGTCTGGAAAAACTTCCTCAAGCTGTTGTCTTCTTTTGCAGATTTCCTTTTCAACGCCTCTCTTTTCTCACTCAGAAATTGATACACATAGCTTTTAGAAATTAAGATTGCTCTTAGGAAATTGTAAAGTTCTCAATATTTAGAATTAAGGATTGCTCACAGCATTAAGGCTGCTCTCAGAAAATGTGAAGACTCTCAAGAAATGTGAAATGCTCAGAAAATTATGAACTCTTAGAAACAAATTCAAATTCCAAAGAAGCATAGAAATGCTCACTTGCTAAGAGATGGATTTCGAAATCCAAATTGGTGTGTTGAAGAATGAACAAAGCAGCCTATATAGTGTTTAGAAACTCAGCTAACTCCTCTTCCTAAGGCGTCCAAGCTGCCAACACTGAAACTTGAGAAGCTTCTGAGAGATTTGAGGCGAAATTCTCAAGTATATCTTTATCCCTTCAAGCCACGACTTCTTATGGCGAATTCCTGAGCTTAACACCTCTCAGCCGTGGCAGATTTTTAAGGTATTTTGACGCAGTCAGTTTGAAAGTTCGTTTCAGATGAGAGGTCAAGTCTATAATGTACCCACGTTGCCATTTTTGTTGCCTTATAATCAGCATTTGCATTATTCCTCAGACCAAGTCGCAGCCTGTGTGTCTCAGGCGCGAGCTTCTCTAGGCGCGCGATTTTACAAGAGCTGTTTTCTTTTGCACTGGAATAAAATCCCTAAAATGTATTTTCCTCTTTTTCAAATGTTCTTTTTTTTTTAAAGTTTCCTAAAGTTCACAATGAAATATTTCCCATTCGCAATGTTTTCACATGATAATGCGTTTCATTTAAAAATGATTTAAGGCTCCAAATTAAATCATTTTCAGTAGCCAAGGTTTCGATACTCCTTAATTGATTTATTCAATTATTTCTATAGTTCATAATAAAGTTTTCAATAAAGATTTTAACTATGCAAAGTAAAAATCGTTTTATAATTTTACCAAGGTATTAAATTCAATTTCCAAAATTACCCAAGGTAATATAAAATTGATTTCCTAAATCACTTAACGTAATAATATTAAATTCAATTATTCTTATATATTTAATATATATATTTATATATTTTTATTATAGATTTATTTACTCTGATATATATGTATATATATGTATATTTAAATATTACTATTTAAATATATTTACATATATACATATATATATTTAAGTAAAACTATAATATAAATATATACGTATATATTATTAAATATATACACATTTACATATTTAAATATTGACACGTATACGTATTAATTGTTACATGTGTATATTGTGAGCCAGTCAGCATACTTTCAATATACATACATACGTATTCATGTAAATATGATTATATGTAAATTCCAATCAAATATTATTATTAACATCATCATTCATAGGTAATAGGTAATGTGGGTATGTATATATATATATATATATTTATATCCCAGTACGTAGTGTACACATTTGTGTATGTATACCATGTCGACACGTACGTATGGGCATATCCATCTGCCAAGCATACATATGTATTGACATGTATATACATATGGATACGTGTACATTATATACATGTATACACATACTCACTCAACTCATTCTCATATAACCATTCACGTTTTCCACACTAAGGTCAAACCATAGTAAGTCAGACAAATGAGTAATCATCACTTTCAAAGCATAAAGAAGTAAACATAACTCCTAAAGCCTAAGGATGACTTATCTAGACCAACATAACTGACTTGGTTTCTTAGAGCCTATACTGATGTGCGTGTAAGCTCAATTGGTAATCGTTACTGTTTACCCGACCAAGTTCCTCCCTGAATGATGTCTCTCCTCTGTCCGGAGGAATAGTCTTCATACCTGCACACCATGACATGACATCGGCAGTCATGCTCGTAACAAGGTAAAAACATCTCACAAGTTAGAATAACATTATTCCATAATTGTATGCAACATTTAATCAAGAATTAAATTAATAGAAGTAACAATCAAATGAAACCATCATTTAAACAGAACACCACTATTGATAACAAGTACATCATTGTTTTATTCATCATATTGATTCATCTGTTACAATCAATTTTCCCTATGAAATAATAGCTATAGAATTCAGGGTGTAACACTGCTGAACTGAGTAACTCTAACCAAGAATGTGCCGAGAGATGGCGAGCATATGGTCAGAAGATCCCTACAAGCTACCAGCTGAAAGTAACTCTAACCAAGAATGCGCCGAGAGATGGCGAGCATATGGTCAGAGGCTCCATGAAATGCAGTGACGGCTCAGCTGATCAGCAGCATGATATTACAATGCAAGTTCAAAATGTAAATAGGCGGCAAGCCAGCCTCTTCCACTTATTCAGCGGGTATTACAATGAAGCAAAAGAAGAAGTAAGATTGCTGACAATACTACTGTTCAGCGTACAATGAATTAGAGAGTGCCTGCCAATAACATAGAATAAGAAGTCTAACAATGTTGCAATATAGTATAATGTCTCCTCAATGATCACAATGACTTTCAACCCGAACCCAACTCAAATGACAGACTTTATGCAAGCTGATATGATAGAATATGGACTGAAAATGCATAACCAGCAACACAGAACCCTGCTAAAATGCTCATAAAAAACTCCTAACTCAACCAATGAACCTGAAACTGAATGCAAAGGACTCCAATAAGGATGGCGACCAAGTTCCTAACATGAAACTTCAACTTCGAGCTGTATATTTTTTTGGCACAACTCCCAAGACTGCCCCAGAAGGTACGGCTACAAGAGAGGCGATTTTTAGCTAGAAAAAACCAAACTTCATTAAAATTTCTCAAACTTCACAGAAAGGGGCGCCCTTAGCTAGCAAATGCATGGGTAAACTACGGTAAACTACCCAGAACCAAAATAAATTCACCCAAAGACTTATGAGTAAAAACTTCAATCTGCAATATGGAACCAGCAACTCCAGATTTTGATTAAATTGCAAGAAATTGAGCTACAGTTGCGAAAACAACTACTACAATGCAAAACTCACTACAAAGCTCACTCATCTACAACTAACTCTCCACTGGTTGCTTTCTTTCAAGCAAGAAGTCGAGCCAAGGCTAGGAGTCATTCATTCCTCGAAGCAATCCAAACACCATTTCGGCAGCATAACTTTACTGTAGACATAAGACGATAAAAAGAAGAGAAGAGGTCTCCTTATAAAGACTTGCCAAGCATCTTCTAGAAGCATCTAGAAAGTGCGCCCTAATTCAATTTTGAATTTGACTTCATTTCCCTCCAAGTATAGGCGTCCCTTTTCATGAGGTAATATTTGATTTTAATAAAATAATAGGCTCCTTGAAATTGGCATCCCACTTTAAGCTTTCCATCAATTTGACCTTTAGAAAATATTAAAATAATCTCTTGATGAGACATGCCACCATGAAGTCCCCCTTTTAAAAACATCTTGAAGTAATAAAGCTAGGCCAAGGGGTCAACATTAAAATATAACGTTATTTAAATCAACTTAACTTATCTCTCCAAAAAGCATCCAAAGGCCAAAAATTATCAAACGAATTGAACTGGCTGAAGAAGTGAGCCAACTACATTGAAAACCTCAGGACCACTCCCAGAAATAGAATTTACTAAAAATAGTAAATTCCTGAAGGTGCTTGGATCATACTGCAAGCCATACCATTGCGAAGGTCTCTGAAAACCCAAAAAGAATCCGCAATTCAATCTCCAAACTTTGAGCAACAACATCCTCCAAAACAGGAAACCCTAATTTACCCTTTGAGTAGCCTACGGGTCTCCAGAATAGGCCAACGGTCAACTGAATTGATCACGCTCGAGAAGGGGACATTACAGTCCGCCCTCCCCAAGATTGCTTGCCCTCAAGCAATCGCAAGTCCTGATGCTGCAAAATCTCCTCATTCTCCCAAGTTGCATCCTCCAAAGGCAAGTTCTTCCACTTCACCAAGTATTGTCTGATTGTTCTTCTTCTTAAAGAACCCTCTCTGAAATCAATAATCTCCTCTGGAATCAAAATCAATTGCTCTTCTTCATCCAAATGTGGTAACTGTGATGAAGCAACAATATTATGTCCAAGTGCCTTTTTGAGGCGAGACACGTGGAAGACATTGTGTACTCTAGCTATTCGATGGTAGCTCCAATTGATAACCTACTGCTCCAACCTTTCTGATAACTTTGAATGGCCCATAGAAGCGAGGTTTGAGCTTCTCAGCTCCACTCTTTTTGAGAGTAGACTGTCTGTAAGGCTGAAGTCGAAGATAAACCATATCCCCAACCTCAAAAGAGCGCTCAACACGCCATTGATCAGCGTACATATTCTGCTGATTCTGTGCAATCTGAAGGTTGTTCTTCAAGGACTTCAAGATATCTTGACTCTGCTGCAACAAATCCTTGGCTTGGGGGCTTTGCTATCACCGAACACCAAATCAACAAAGCTAGGAGCTTCATAACCATAGAGAGCTATGAATGGAGACATCCTTATTGACATGTGAAAGGAAGAATTGTAGCAATACTCCCCTAGGTGAAGCCACTTCACCTAAGCTCTTTGCTGCTCTGAGACATAATTTCTAAGGTAACCCTCTAACCATTTGTTCACTATCTCTGTTTGACCATCCGTTTGAGGGTGATAACTAGTGCTTGGAGTAAGCACCGTACCACTCATCCTGAAAACTTTTTGCCAAAAGGTGCTTAGGAACTTGCTGCCCCTATCACTCACAATGCTTTTCCGCAACCCATGCAATCTAAACACCTCATGGAAAAACAAATCTGCAACTTGAGCTGCTGAAAAAGAGCTAGTGATGGCAAAAAAGTGAGAAAAATTTGTTAATCTATCCACTACAACATAGATACAATCTTTGCCTTGGACCTTTGGCAACCCAGTGATGAAGTCCATTGATATGCTTTCCCATTTTTGGTTGGGAATGGGAAGAGGTTTTAGCAGACCAGCTGGAAGAGAATGCTCATTTTTGTTCATCTGACATGTGGGACACTCCTGGATGTAGCGTTGGACTTCCCCCTTCAGCCCCTTCCAAGAAAACCTTTCCCGAATCTGCCTATATGTCTTAAAAAAACCTTGATGACCAGCAAGTGGGATGTCATGGAATGTCATCAAAATCTTCTTTTTGGTCTTAGAATCAGCCACCAAAAAGATCCTTCCCTTGTAGTGTATCAAACCTTCAACCACCTTGTACCTTTCATCATGGAAAGTACCTTCAATGACGCTGATTGCAAACTGATTTTTGGCATAATCAGCAAGCAACATCTCCTTCCAATCAGCAGTAAGCTCACACAATGAGCTCAAATGAAGTCTCCTAGATAGAGCATCCGCCACAATGTTGTTTTTCCCTTTGACATATTCAATGTCAAAATCGTAAGCTTGAAGCTTACTCACCCACTTTTGTTGTCTTCGCTCAAATCTTTCATGCATGAAGTGTTTGAGGCTATTGTGATTAGTCTTGACAATGAACTTGCTCACCACCAAATATTGTCTGAACTTAGCTAATGCATGCATGATTGCAAGCATTTCTTTGTCATAGATGGAGTAAGTCCTTTCAACGCCTCTTAATTTTCTGCTTTCAAACACAATGGGATGTAGCTTGAAAGGCTTGGAAAAATCTGGTATGGCCAAAACTGGACAAGTGCTCATGATCTTTTTGAACTTATCAAAAGTATTTTGAGCCTTTTCTGACCAACAGAAAGGCCCCTTTTTCGTGAGGTCAGTAAGAGGAGCAGCACTTGTGAGTAGCCTTTCACAAATCTTCTATAAAAACCACAAAGACCCAAGAACCCTTTCAAATGAGTCAAATTCTCTGGAGGTGGCCAATCAACTATCGCCTTGATCTTTTCAGGGTCAACCTTCACTCCATCAGCATTGATTATGTGACCAAGGGAGCAGCTCCTTCATTCCAAATTCACATTTGGATTCTTTGGCAAACAAACTTTTTGATTCTAGGTTGCTAAGCACTTCCTCCAAGTGCTTGAGATGTTCTTCCCATGTCTTGCTGAAGATAAGGATATCATCAAAAAAGATCAATACAAACTTCCTTAACTGCTTCTAAAAGACTTTGTTCATACAAGACTGGAAGGTAGCAGGAGCATTAGTCAACCCAAATGGCATGACTAAAAACTCGAAGTGACCATAGTGGCATTTGAATGCCGTCTTCTCAACATCAGACCCTCTCATCCAAATTTGGTAGTAGCCCAACCTCAAATCAATCTTTGAAAAGAACTTGGCTCCATGTAGCTCATCAATGAGCTCATCTATCCGAGGAATGGGGTACCGATTTTTGATTGTGCTTTGATTCAAAGCACGATAATCCACACACATGCAGATGGGACCATCCTTCTTCTTCACAAGAACAACTGCTGAAGCGAAGGGACTCTTGCTTGGACGAATGAAGCCCATCTCTAAGAGTTCCTTTATGTTTTTTTCAATCTCATCCTTCTGCTTCTTAGGGTACCGATATGGTGTTGTGATGACTGGCTTGGCCCCTTCCTTGAGTTCTATGACATGCTCCGATCCCCTTTTAGGAGGTGGCCCAGGAGGTAAATCAGCAAACACCTTGCTCTTCTTGGTGAGTATAGACTGAATATCAGGAGGATAGTCCCTCTTTGTTTCAACCGGACTAGCTGGAAGAATGATAGATTCCGCAACCCACTCAACTTGATCATGCCGAATCAGCCTCTCCATTCTTTTGAATGATACAATCTGAGGACCACCATTGGACATTCCTCTTAGCACCACCTTCTTTCCATCGGATTGAAACTTGAGCTCCATGGTTTGCAAATTTAGAGAGATCTCTCCAAGCGAACGCAGCCATTGAATGCCTAGGATGGCATCCGTATCTCCAATATTAACTGCATAGAAGTCATCTTTGACTTCATAGTTGCCCAATTGCATAGACATGTTTGAAATCTTCTTGGTGCAAGAAATGTGAAACCCATCAGCAACCATAACCTTGAAGCCTTCAAATTCTTCCGTTTGGAGCCCTTTCTTTGTCACCATACCTTCATCAATGAAGTTATGCATTGCTCTAGCGTCAATCAAAGCAACTATTCGCTGCCCCTTAATCATCCCTCGAACTTTGAAGGATTCATTTTTGTGAAAGCTTGAAAGTTGGGCAAAAATACCCCCACCTCCTTTTTCATCTTCGAACTCTTCTGGGGCTCTTTTCACTTCACTGTCATCAAAATCAGATTGCTGGTCTGAAAAATCAGAATTACTTTCTTCAACTGAATAGTATTCAATTTGATGAATTTTGACTCCTTTTGGGCAAATATGATCTTGGGACCATTTTTCTCTACACCTGAAACATAACCCCTTTCTTCTGAGTTCATTAAGTGTCTCTAGATCCAACCTTGTGACATGAATTTTATGTTGTTTGGTCTCCTTATGGTGAGGTCTTTTATCTCTACCCTTTTTGTGGAATGATGGCTTGGATTGAAATCTTGCTTTAGGAGTAGCCCACCCCATATTTCTTGCTTTCTTCATTGCCTCTTGTAAAGAGGGTGGATCAAAAGCTTTAATCCAACCCTTGAGTGGCTCCATAAGCCCTTCATTGAATAGGATCACCAACCGCGTCTCAGTGATTCCCGTGACCATTACTGAAAGTCTCTGAAACTCAGCTATGTAGGCATCAACTGTGCCATATTGTCTAAGCTGTGCCAACTCCTTGAAATGTACT
This sequence comes from Sequoia sempervirens, assembly GCA_007258455.2. Taxonomy (NCBI): domain Eukaryota; kingdom Viridiplantae; phylum Streptophyta; class Pinopsida; order Cupressales; family Cupressaceae; genus Sequoia; species Sequoia sempervirens. The sequence goes on from VDFB02391518.1 coordinate 169,177, forward strand.
TTTGGATCGTTTTTCTCAAATCTCTCTATGAGTTTATTGGTGAACTCATCATAGGTAGTGATAGACCGATGACCCAAGGTGACTAGGCCATGGTACCACCATTCGTGTGCTACCCCATCCAAGTGTAGCGTAGCAAACTTGATTGCCTCCTCTTCTGCCATAGGTCTGAGGGCTAGATAGTTATCTAACTTTTGTATCCAAGCTCTAGCTGAGCTGCTATCACTCCCATCGAAATGTGGAATCGTAACCTTGTTGATGGCTTGGTGTAAAGTCCCTCTGTACTGCTATTCCCCTATGATCATGATGCCTTCCTTGCCCTTTATTCTTCCTTTTATGCTCCACAAAGTCGTTGTAAGACATGTCTTGCTTGATTTCATCAGGAAGGGAATCATACTCAGCAGGGTTGAGTCTCAATTGTTCCACAAATGATGGATTTTCTTCAGGATCAGGTAGAGGGTTCACTGGTGCCAAGAAAGTGGGTTTAAATGGCCTGGAAGAGATGTAGGTGTTATTTGAAGTATGTTGGTTAACATGTCCACTATGCTGACTGGAAGCACTATGTTCTCCCGTATGCCCTAGGTTGTTCTGTGGAATTGGGTTCTAACCCATTTTCCCCATCATGAAAGACATCATATCCAACATGGCGTCCATCTTCCTCTCAAACCTTCTTCCCGGACTTGGCGTTGTTTATCTCCCTTTTCCACTGTCATCTCTGTTTCTTTCTCTCCCTTCTCCACTGTCATCTCTGTTACTAGTAAACCTCTCATTACCACCCAATGTCCTCTCAGCATCTCCCATTACTGTTTCCTAAGAAGAATCCCAATGTGCTCTTAATACCTCTGATGTTGTCTGACCTTCTGGAACCGGTGGTGGCTACCATTGTTTTGCACTTTTCTTGTCTTCCCTTCCTACGTATCTTTTTTCTCTGTCACTCATAGAAAGTCCTTTTCACAGGATGGCAGAATCTTGGCTCCAATACCACCGGTATATTCTAGACCAATTTTTTCAAATTTTGATTACAATAAGCAATGCAGCACACATCTGTTAGGGTTAGCTTTTAAACCAAAACGATGCGAAAAGCAACTCTAACCAAGAATGTACACCAGGATCCCGAGTTGGGCAAGGTGTGAGCATATGGTCAAAGGATCTCTATGCACTGCTGAACTGAGTAACTCTAACCAAGAATGCACTGAGAGATGGCGAGCATATGGTCAGAGGGTCCATGAAATACAGTGACGGCTTAGCCGATCAGCAACATGATATTACAATGCAAGTTCAAAATGTAAATAGGCAGCAAGCCAGTCTCTTCCACTTATTCAGCGGGTATTACAATGAAGCAAAAGAAGAAGAGGTAAGATTGCTGACAGCACTACTGTTCAGCTTACAATTAATTAGAGAGTGCCTGTCAATAACATAGAATAAGAAGTCTAACAATGCTGCAATATAGTATAATGTCTCCTCAATGATCACAATGACTTTCAACCCGAACCCAACTCAAATGACAGACTTTATGCAAGCTGATATGACAGAACATGGACTGAAAATGCATAACCAGCAACACAGAACCCTACTAAAATGCTCATAAAAAACTCCTAACTCAACCAATGAACTTGAAACTGAATGCAAAGGACTCCAATAAGGATGGCGACCATGTTCCTAACATGAAACTTCAACTTCGAGCTATATGTTTTTTTGGGCACAACTCCCAAGACTGCCCCAGAAGGTACGGCTGCAAGAGGGGTGATTTTTAGCTAGAAAAAAACCAGACTTCATTAAAATTTCTCAAACTTCACAGAAAGGGGCGCCCTTAGCTAGCAAATGCATGGGTAAACTACCTAGAACCAAAATAAATTCGCCCAAAAACTTATGAGTAAAAACTTCAATCTACAATACAGAACCAACAACTCCAGATTTTGATTAAATTGCAAGAAATTGAACTACAATTGCAAAAACAACTACTACAATGCAAAACTCACTACAAAGCTCACTCATCTACAACTAACTCTCCACTAGTTGCTTTCTTTCTAGCAAGAAGTCGAGCCAAGGCTAGGAGGCATTCATTCCTCGAAGCAATCCAAACACCATTTCGGCAGCATAACTTTACTGTAGACATAAGATGATAGAAAGAAGAGAAGAGGTCTCCTTATAAAGACTTGCCAAGCATCTTCCAGAAGCATCTAGAAAGTGCGCCCTAATTCAATTTTGAATTTGACTTCATTTCCCTCCAAGTATAGGCGTCCCTTTTCATGAGGTAATATTTGATTTTAATAAAATAATAGGCTCCTTGAAATTGGCATCCCACTTTAAGCTTTCCATCAATTTGACCTTTAGAAAATATTAAAATAATCTCTTGATGAGACATGCCAACATGAAGTCCCCCTTTTAAAAACAACTTGAAGTAATAAAGCTAGGCCAAGGGGTCAACATTAATATATAACATTAAAATATAACGTTATTTAAATCAACTTAACTTATCTCTCCAAAAAGCATCCAAAGGCCAAAAATTATCAAACCAACTGAACTGGCTAAAGAAGTGAGCCAACTGCAATGAAAACCATAGGACCACTGCTAGAAATAGAATTTACTAAAAATAGTAAATTCCTGAAGGTGCTCGGATCTTACTGCAAATCATAACACTGCGAAGGTCTCTGAAAACCCAGAAAGAATCCGCAATTCAATCTCCAAACTTCAAGCAACAACATCCTCCAAAATAGGAAATGCTAATTTACCCTTCGAGTAGCCTACGGGTCTCCGGAATAGGCCAACGATCAACTGAATTGATCACGCTCGAGATGGGGACATTACACTTATACATTTCCTTACATACTGTTTTGAATATGTGCAATGGAATGAAACAAGTTGGACAAACAAAACAATTGATAACTGAAATAAAATGAAAAAATCACGTGCAAGTCATTAAGGGTCTTTATAGTGGTATCAGAGCATTTTGACAACACCTATTGACAACAAACAAACGAGCTCCCTTCAAATCAAACAAACACCAAAATTCCACCTCTTTCAGGAAGGCACTTTACAAACTAGCTCTAGAAATTCATACACCAAAAAAATATGAACCTTTGTGCAAAGGGGCGCCCTAGCAAGGGAAAGCCATAGATAGCCAATACCCAAAACTAAGAAATTCACCCAATGAGCTATGAATGAAAACGTGCTACAACCAAGCGCGAACCAGCAACAGCAGAACAAATTATACAACAGCAATTTGCTTAAATAAGTTAGAAATTGAAGCTCTATCAACACTCCTAAGTGAAGCACAATCTTCAATAAGTCTAGCTAGGTACTATCTTTCAAGCATGAAGACTAGAAGAAGAAGCTAAGAGGTATGCATTCCTCGAAGCAAGGCTTTCAAAATATTTTAGCAGCATAACCTTATCATAATTTCCAAAAGATGAGAATGAATGAGCAAGGCTTGAATAAAAGGACTTCACTTGGAAAACGAATCACTTTAAAACCTCCAAGAAAGAACATGAAACACTTCAGCTTCCAAAAGGGACGCCCATCTCCAAAATGCAATTATAATATTAAATTACCTTTTGAGCACAACTCCCTAGGCATCCAAGATAAGGGGTAATTAATATAACTTTTAAAAATATTAAACTTCTCCACTTAAGGTGGCCAAGACAAGTCCCCTCTTTTAAAACAACTTGAAGTTGATTGCCTAAGCACGGGGTCCAAAAAGCAACATTGAAAAAATGACCAAGTTATTAAAACTTAGCTCCACTTGAGGAATGAAAAAGCCAACGCCTAAACTGAACTGCCTCACTGCCAAAAATAGAATGATGGATTGGAAATGACTGTGTTGCTGCTAAGATGACACTGCTATAAATAAAACTTACCAAAAATAGCAAACTGCTATAAATAGTAAGTGTTTGCAAACTCCATTTGAACACAAACAGGGCAACTGTCATGACTTGCTAAAAATAAAAAGTGTTGGAAAAGGTTGTCAGAAGCAAATGCATGTTACAACATTATGGAGCTCTTTGAAAATCTAGAAAAACCCATAAACCTTTCCTACATGCAAGGTACCAAATAGAAATGCATATCATTTTCATGAAATGCATGTTACCACACCGTGAAGCTCTCCAAAAACCCAAAAAGCTCCAAAAAGCACACTGTCAAACTCTTGCATGCAACCCTTCAAAAGCTCATCTGAAACCTCCTACAAAATAGGAAACCCTAATTTCCACTTTTGATTAGCCTATGGGTTTCCAAAAATAGGCTAATAGTCACTGAAGAGTGTAGAGCTAAAATGGGGACATTACACCTTTTGTAATCTATACTCAAAATTTCACCAACCTATGTACCATGCTTGGAGGTCCACCACCAATGCATATTATTAATCCACTAATAGGATAAGAAAATAAATAAATAATACAAAATTTCACCCAGAAAATAAGAATCAACTTACAAACACCCATTAATGTCAAACAATAAATCATGAATATTAGTTCTTCTCACATGGACTTCACACTTCATAGAACAAATGCCTCTATTCCATCCAACAATATTCATGCTTGACATGCTTTCCAAATATGTCCTCTCACTCACAAATTCAATATAGAAATATATTCCTCTATAGGTTGTGCCACTTCTAACATCTACCCTTCCCCTGCCACTTTTTCTATTTCTATTTGTTTGTGCTCAAACAAAACCTCACAAAGGTAAAATATTAAATGTCATTAAGTGGTTGCTTAACAAAATATTCAACTTGAAATTTAAAGAGGAAACAACAAGCTTATACAGCCCACTACTACACTTTATAGGCTGGCGGAAAATAATGCCTTTGATTCTAATTCTTGACTCACACTAGTAAAATAACTCATCCTTCTTTGTTGTTGTGAGATCTTCCTCTATGTCCTTCGTTGCGATGTTGTCTCCAATTGCTGCAACATATTTTTCTCCTTCATTTGTTGCGATCTTTTGAAACCATTCACCCTCTATTGCTGAAATTTGTGCCAACAAATCTTCTTCACCTTTGTCATTCACTGCAACCTTTTCACTACTCACTTCATTTTTTTCTTCCTTTTTCTTCATGCCTTCCTCATGGCATGTCTTCACTGCAACTTCTTTATTTGCATTGGTAGGGGCTACTCTCACATCTTCCTCTTGTAGTCTTTGGCTACAACACTCATGTCTTCCACTATTCTTTCCACTGTCGTCATTCTTCTTCTCGCTTCTCTTTTCCAATGCATCTAACTTGACCTAAATCTTCCCCACTTGCTCATGGACTATCTTTCCCATCTCCTCAAACTTTTCATTCTCCACTTCTTCCCAATATCATTCCCAAAACCAAATTTGCACGAGTTTCCTCACAACCCATCCCATCTTCATCTGCTGAATCTCACCTCAATCTGCAATCCACATCACACTTTCGCGGCTTTAAGCTCTCTCGCTGCTTAGGACTCCTACTTGCAACAACCCTCACACGAGCTTCTTCTCTATTGCCTCTGCACTTACTTTCAGGTGTATACTGCCTTGCAGTTGGCGATTTGTTCACACACTCCACCCTCAGGTCCTAGTGTGGACTGTCTCACGTTTGGCGATCTGTCCACACACTCAGGATCACGGGCTCTGATACCATTTGATGCAGTTCAAAAGAACTCACTCTTGCTGTCTAAGCCAATCCTCACACAAATTCATAGATTTATAGCCAATTCAATATTAAATTGACAATTGCATTTGTCAATTACAACCAATCCAATTACACCAAAGCGATGGTAGCAAATTCAAATTCTCAAACATATACTTTTATTGATATCCACAATTTCAATAACATCACAAATTGAATTCAATTATTCATTCTACATTATAATTTTATGAATTTAAAATTTTGTTGTGGTCTTCCTCCATCTTCCCACGACTCCTCTTCCATTGTCCATGCCTTGCATTCGTTTTCCCTCTCCTTTGTTCTCTTCTACATTCATTGACCTATTCACTCATTTCAAGATTATTTTAAATGTATTTAAATTCCTTCTTTATTGAATTCTGCTTCCTTCTCTATGTTGCGCAGGCCATTTCTCCTCTTGCAGACTTGTCTAGCCTCACGCAGCCCCTTTTACTTCTCCACGCAGCCTTATTCTCTCTTTTCCCCCTAAGTTGCCAACCCCACTCACCCCGCCACCCTTTTCATTTCACTCTTGTTTACAATAAATTAAGCTTTCCCCCAATGTGGTGTAGTTAGCATTTTTTATTGCCTTTAGCAATAAATTTTTTTATCATGCCACTTAACTGTGGCTCAACCCTCCAAGCAGCAGCCCTCTCTTCTCCATTACATTGGCTTTCAAGTGCTACCCTTGTCTCATCAACATAGCCCCATGTGCTTTGTTATTGCCTTCAAGAGATGGCGCAGCTCCCTTATTATTGGCCCTTTGTGAATTCTTCAAATAAATTCTGCTATTTCCCCAAGGCTGCAACCTTTCATATTTCCTCCATGTTCTTTTGCAAATTTGTAATTTTCTTTGCCACGGTCTTTTGGTTTTCCTTCATTACGGGCTTCATTACACACACCATACTCTTTAGTGTCTCATCCTCTTCTACAAATGAGATCAATTCTTATTTTCCCCATGATGAATGTAAAAATAAAACTAATAACCATTCATCTTCAATGAAGTCAATTGCCAATCATACTATGAGAAGAAATCACATCAGATAAAATAAGGATGAATTATTGGTTTCATTAAATAATTGATCATCTGAACCCAATAAAAATTTATTTTCACCGAAACTGAAGATATACCATTTTATCAAATGAAATGACAAGATGTCACTCATATCTGCCTCCAAGATCTGGAAACTGAAATTGAATTGCCAACTCGAAATAATGAATTTATGCCAAAACAATTTGGGTGATGTAGATCACCAATCTACCTGGATGCTCCTGCATCACAACTGTTTGACAAAATGTCTGTCTACATGAAGTCATGATGTTCAAATTTTTTTGCATTTAGAGCATGTAGTTAGGCATTTGGCCATAGTTTTCAAGAGGGATGGATATTGACTAAACCAAATTGGAAGGGCCTTCAAATATGCATTGAGAATAAATGAGCAGCAGCAAATTGTGGATAATTCAATGGAGGTCCTTGTGGCATTCCTTCCATATACAAAGGGTATCTCCTATGAGATTTCAACTATTAAGAGAAGAAATGACACCAAGACCACATTTCTACTTTAGAAAAGTTCAGGTGTTAAGGCCATTCATATATATTGTATTGATTCCTTGTGGGATTCCCTACATTGATGAAATAGGCATGTCCATTTGTACAAGGGTTGAGGAGCATGATGCAAATATCCATCTTGAAGAATAGGTAATTTAGTTGTAGTAGAGCACTTAATTAAAATTATACACCATATGCATTAAAGGGGTGAAGTTGCTAGTCATAGTGGATCACCTTTTTCAAACAACATTTTGATGGAAGTTATAGAGATTAGGAAATATAATGGTGTAAGCCACTTTTGGAGTATCAATATGAAAGAGATTCCCATTGTCATAGGAGTTGTAACATTTACTGTTTTAGAATAGTGGTCACAACTAATTAATGGATGTTATGGCTTATTCATTTATATTTTTCTTCTAAGGTGATGTAATTGGAATGATGTACTTGACTAGTTATCAATATAGGGATCTCTAGTCCATAATCTATACCCATTTTTCCATCTTAAGAATGGATCAGGCAATGATCAAAAACATTAATTAAAAAAAATCTCATACATTTTATTTGAAAAAGACCTTGTAGTCTAGGGTGAGTGTGAGATCATGATGGGCCATGGAAGAAAAAATTGTGTGTAAGTGTTAGCCAAAATCACAAAACTTTTTTTAGGCTCAAATTTTCAACTTTTTGGCATAACAAGTCACAATAGAACGGATATTAATTTTCAAAAAATGCATAAAAATGGATACCCCTTTTTATTCAAATTTCCCCCCAAAAAAATTATCTTCAAATTGCATGGGAAATCCATATTTGTTTTCAAAATAGATATCTATTTCCCTAGAATGGCACATAGTTTTTCTTTTTTTTCTGAAATTTTTAGTAGTGCCTCATTGAAATATCCAATTTTCACCAAACTAATATAAGTTTTTTTATAAAAAATAGTAGCCCATGAACTACATTCAATTTCCTACAATTTTTTTAATCAATAAAAGGTGGTAACCACTTGAATTTTATTAATATAGTTAAGTATGACATACAAGAGAAGTGCCAAAATTGAGGAGCAATCTTGAAGCAGGAACCAAATTGAGTAGAGGATCTGAAAAGGAAGCAAAAAAATATAGGAAAGAAGAGAAAAATAAGAAATTCTAGAAGATTTTCTCACTTTTTTCACATGAATATAATGTGTAACAATTGTAGAAGGAGATGTAGAAGAAGATGGAGAAGCTGAATAAATAGGAAGAGGAGCTAACAACAAAGAAGGATCATAGAAAAACCCAACAGGAGGTAGAGCTAACACATGTCTCTAAAGGAATATAATTTCCTTAAAATGCCTCTTTAGCCTTTGCCACCAATGCAGCTCCCAACTCCATGTTGTGTTGGTTAATGGTTGTCATGAAGATTCTACCATTGTCGTTTTGAAATTTGTAGACATTGCTTTGAAGAAACAACTCGCCGCATGATTTTATATCAAGTGGCACATGGGAAATCGATCGCCTATGGCTTCAGTCTCATCAAGGGTATCATACACATCTACCACATCCATGAGTTTGACTTCTAAAAGAAGATATCTTTGCACATACCCAACACCCAAAATATGGAGTAGGTTTTTATCTTGCAACATATCCATTGCATTGGATAGGAAAACGAAGACCACTTCATTGTATTGCAATGGCCAAGGGCAAGCTATTAGGAGTTCTTTCCTAGTAACACATCAAATTTTCAATTCCACTTTAACACAATCAAAAGGAAATACATTGGATAATTTTACTACATCAAGGTCATAGTCATTTGGCTCCCATTTATTTGGCCAAATATGGACTCATTTCTTTTTACAAACTCTTTCATTTTTCCTATCTTTGAACTTGCACTAGGATAATTGAGATGGAGTAGATAGAAATCCAAGTTTATAATTTCCTTTTCGAGATGTGTTGAGGTGATTATAGGTGTTTCAGATGCAACAATAAATGATAGAATTAATTCCCTCGCTTGAACTACTATTTTGGAACTCTGGTGATGTTTGGAGGCATTAGAGAAGTGGAGATAGATTGCACAAGTTGAACTCAATCGTTTGATATCTTGTAATAAATGTGGCAATCACAACTAACCTTTGGAAAAATAAAAGGATAATAAAGGGACATGGCTGTGAAAATAAGAGCGAACATTAGAAGCTTACATTCATAAGGCAACACAAGAATTAATCACTATATTGTAACCCTCTTGATCATGCTGATTGAAGAATGTTCTTGATTTCGAATTATTTATGCACCTTTATTTGATTACATTGAGTAATACCATAGAATCTTGTTCAATTTGTATTTTTTTTACAATTTCCTACAACTTTTTTTAGATTGTTTAGATAACCAGTTCAAATTTTCATGTGAAGTTGCTTAAGTTTGTTTTTATTTTCATTGCCACTTGGGGGTATTCTTCGGCCCATCATGATTTTGCACTCACCCTCTAATGTTATGGATTTTTGATGGCTCAATCTCTAATTTGAATCCTTTTTTATAAGGTTGTGAATTCTAAATGTTAAAAACATCTCTTATTTCTTTAACTATATCACCAATGTATTTCTATCCTTTTTAGGCCTTTACCTCAATGTTAGAAGGGGTCTTTTGTGGGATCAGTTGCTTACTATGATTTCCAACTCAACCCACTTAGCCATAGACTTTCCTTGTATGGGTGGTATTCTTCTATTTCTAACGCTTTGTAGGCTTCTTTTTTTCTACATATAATTGTATTGGTTTAGGGGTCACTCATTTTTGGCTAACCCCCTTGTTTCAGCGTTTATTTCTTTTTGTTTTTGCATCATGTCTAGGGCTCTTTTTGCCCTAGTCTTTTACTATTGTAGATGTATATTCCAGTCCCTTTGATTTATTTTTGGTCATTCACAGACATTAATATATTTTCTTTCTTTCTTTCTAATAGACTTGTTAGAGAAATTAGATTTAATGATGGTATTGGTAAGTTTTAGTCCTATCTATGAACAATGACTTCCCATTGATAGTCCTATATATGAACAACGACTTCTCATTGACTTATTATTATCAAATAGATTTGGAACCTCTCTTTAACTAATAAGGCTAACATCTTAATAGTTCTATTGTCTCGAGAATAGTGTAACTTTGCAATCATGCACTTACATTGCTTGGATAACCTTAGAGTCATAAATTGAAAGGCATTGGTTCTTTTCTATATTTGTTAATGTGCAAAATTATATCTGATTTACACCTTGCAACTAGACAAGAATTAAACTAATCTTTATTTGTGAGATAGGTGAGGGATTACAGAACTGATTGGGATCTACAAGTACACCAACCTGTGGCAGGAAATTATTATCCAGTAAGTTTTGAAAATTCAAATATAATATTGTATCTCTAAACTACTATCTAATTCAGTGTTTCAGAAGTTGTTGACATGACACCTATAATCATGTGCTGTGTATCTCAGTAATGTATAATGAGTAAATTAATTGTGTGCTATGCACCTCAAATGTATTTTAAGGGTTAGATTTCTATGTGGTAATGCATTGGTTGAGTTTCAATATTTTGATCATGCAATAAAATTTTAGTTTTGATACCAATTATTGATAACAGATAAACATGTATTTAGACTCCTAAAAATATTTCTTTGCAACATTTTCAAGGTTAATCAAACATATATGGGATACATGGGCTTCTATGGACATAAAATTATGTTGGTTCTCTAAAACAAATTCAATCCTTTCAGATAGCTTCAAGAAAATGTAATAAATCTGGAAAAGATATGATATGAAGAATTTATGAGGACTTGAAATGTAGCTTAAAAGTTCATCTGGGAGGTTTATTACTTGTCTAATGAGTCACTTTGAATATGGCATTCACAGTGAAAGGATAATTGACAAACAATTAAAACTAGTATGCATTTGACTGCAACTGCAACTACTTTTTTGACTATTATATTGCCACATGTTCATGAGACATAATTTCTCTTGGAATCATTTAAATTCTACATAAGGAAGGTTTGTAGACATAAGATTCACAAGAGGGCATAGACTAACAATCCTAAAACTTGAGCTGCAAAGTCTTTCCCAAGTTTTCATTCACAATAAATATCATAATAGGTTGAATGTTTAAGGGGATTGAGGACTATCATGATGTGTTATCTCTTTTGCAAACGTACATCTACAAACAATATTTTAACCACCTTATACTCCTCAAAAGTTCGTTGGCTATTGAGTTAAGATATGGTATCCATGCATTGTTATAGCATGCCATCTATGTTCCATCCTCCATCCCTACCTCATCCATAAGTAAGCCATATATATGCTATTATACATTCATTATTTAGAAATACCAACTACAATAGAAAGTGATTAAGATAACAGTAATAATATGTGTAGGCTATATCATATGTTAGTGTTTAAAAATTTAACCTCTTTCTGTCTCAAAAATGGTATGTGAATCACCCAATGGACAATGCCAATTTCCATTGACAATGTAAGGGAAGACCACCATAAATGATGTGATTTCCATCCGCATTGAAAGGGGCAGCTCCCCTATGCTAAAAACCAAATAAAACTATGTACAAAACTCACAATATACAAAGCTTGATTTGGGTGTTTTAACATATTTTGAAAAAGTAATCATGAAATGTGATATTTTTGGCCTCTTGGAATAGGCTTAAGCTGAAACAATATTTAAGCACTTAATGTAATCATTTGGAGGTTTTCTTGAAACATAAACACACATACATAGATTTCTAAGTAAATTGCAGAGAGCGGGAATTTGTGCTCACAAAGAAAACATAGGATTACACACAACACATTACTTAACAAATCAAAGTTTCCAAATATTACTATTGAAAGCTACAACACAAATAACAACAATCACAATACAAAGCTTGCAATTATTGATAATCTCTATCCAATTAGTGAAATCATTCACACAAGATTATATCCCATGGAGATAACAATTTTATCACACTCACAGAAAGAGCCGAATTATGATTAAAAAAGGAAAATAGCAAAGGAGCAAATACTATCTCTCATAGTCCATCAATTTATTACAAAGCCTAAATTTATCAGTTATTTTCCTATAAACTATAAAATCTCACACAAGGTTAAACAATGAATTTGAATTGAGCATGATAAAATTCATTATTATTTTTAGTTATAGTTGTAGGGGTTCATATGGAGCCGTACCCTTGAAAATAGTGTTGTAATTCAAGACACAACCAAACACCACTATAAGTTACTAAAAACTTCCATATAGGCTGCAACTAATGAAATGCTACATAACTTTAACTATCAAGTGCCCAAACTGAGACCAGCTTATAGCATTCCCCATCATACCCTTTCCCTGGATACTAGAGAAGCATGTAAAGAATCAACAACCTCTTCCACCCCATTAACCTTCTATTTGACTTGGTCTTCCCCTATGATGACTTGCTAGGGCTGGGAATATTGTGCCATAACTTCTCTACAATGGCAAGCTTTTTGGACAGACAAAGCACATAAAACAGAAATAGTAAAATCACATCCCATCTTAACTCATCCATGATCATGGACACACAGACTTGCAAGTACTTTCCCTACATTGTTGCAAAATGCCTGAAAGATAGCCGCTTCATGCCATAACTCCACAACTTTTTCTTCTTTACCTCCTCCTTAGACAAGAGTTGAGGTAGAGCCTTCACCCTCAACCCCTAGCACCACTAGTTTTAACAGCTTCAATTGCTATCTCCTCACTTGCTAGAGCCATGCCAAGAAGTTGGTTTGGAATACATAATCACAAAAGCCATAATCTAATTGAAGCATTAAGTACGAAAAAAGAAAGAATCGCAATAATTTTGCCTCTTATTGCCACCTTGGAGAGCTTCCCTGCACCAAAAAAAAATCTTCTAATATGCTTTAGAAAATCCTAAAGTTGTAGGTTTGTTGCAAGCAAAAATACATTGGAGATGTCTATCTGTGGGCCTCCCAAGAACCAATCATACTCCATCTTGCTTGCCTGACATCTTATCCACCATACCTCAACAACAATCACTCTAGCACTCTACAGAAACACCAAACAAGCCTAAATTCACAACCCACCATCTTCTTCCCATGGAGATTCCAAACAAATAATCTCTAACTCATTTTATAATCATGACACTACCTCATATTGCAAAAGCCATTAATGAGGTTCCTACCCATACTCTTTAGAATGTAAGGGATGATTATACACTACCACTTTGCTACCAAAACATTCATTTCTCAATTGCCAACCCAAAGCAACCATGCGATTTCTTATAGTTAATAAATGCTTCTAATATAAACAACCTAACTAACAATTTCCATCAGCCCCTTAATATGTAGGGCAGAAATACATAAAAAGCTTGTTGTACCCCAAATAAATTTTTTTGGCATTCTGTGTAAATTGAGCTAAATCTTGTTAAAATGCCATGAAAGGTCTGTTTTAGGTCAAACCAATCATAGAATCTTGGTGGGTTTCTGTCAAGGAACACATGTACAAAATTTTGAAAAATTGAAAATTAGGGTTTTTTCCCCTATTTTCGCGGAAATCGAAAATAGGACCTTCCCAGAAATGATTGAAAATGATTTTGATAGGATTAAAAGGCTTCACGATCACATCGGTCAAGTCAGAATCATCAAAAGGCATGTTTTACTTTGGTGGGTCTATTTCTATTTTTCAGGAACAAAGTTAGGAGCTCCACAACCATTAATGGCAGATTGGCCAGTACCAGGTGCTGCAAGCTAAGCTTCAAAAGCTTCAACGACACAACCATGGCGGAAAAGATAAAAAAAGATGCTGTTTGACGAAGGAGATTCCTGAAAACGAAAAAGGTCAAAATTTGACTAACTCTGGAGATGTTACGAAGGGGAGATTGCTCACATGTTGAAAAGGCGCCTTTTTCAAGCAGGGGCGCCCATGATCTTTGAAGGTCAAATGAAGTCAGTAAGATCATCCGAAGCAGTCATTCTCAACGTTTGATTGCTGGCTCAATAGTGAAACAAACATCCAAATCATCTGATGAATGGATCGTATGCGGCTGCTGACAAAGCAAAAAGAGGCAGTTGAGGAACTATCAGGAAACCACAGATAAACGATGAA
>VDFB02391518.1:183536-243192 GCA_007258455.2 Sequoia sempervirens
TTAGAGCATGTAGTTAGGCATTTGGCCATAGTTTTCAAGAGGGATGGATATTGACTAAACCAAATTGGAAGGGCCTTCAAATATGCATTGAGAATAAATGAGCAGCAGCAAATTGTGGATAATTCAATGGAGGTCCTTGTGGCATTCCTTCCATATACAAAGGGTATCTCCTATGAGATTTCAACTATTAAGAGAAGAAATGACACCAAGACCACATTTCTACTTTAGAAAAGTTCAGGTGTTAAGGCCATTCATATATATTGTATTGATTCCTTGTGGGATTCCCTACATTGATGAAATAGGCATGTCCATTTGTACAAGGGTTGAGGAGCATGATGCAAATATCCATCTTGAAGAATAGGTAATTTAGTTGTAGTAGAGCACTTAATTAAAATTATACACCATATGCATTAAAGGGGTGAAGTTGCTAGTCATAGTGGATCACCTTTTTCAAACAACATTTTGATGGAAGTTATAGAGATTAGGAAATATAATGGTGTAAGCCACTTTTGGAGTATCAATATGAAAGAGATTCCCATTGTCATAGGAGTTGTAACATTTACTGTTTTAGAATAGTGGTCACAACTAATTAATGGATGTTATGGCTTATTCATTTATATTTTTCTTCTAAGGTGATGTAATTGGAATGATGTACTTGACTAGTTATCAATATAGGGATCTCTAGTCCATAATCTATACCCATTTTTCCATCTTAAGAATGGATCAGGCAATGATCAAAAACATTAATTAAAAAAAATCTCATACATTTTATTTGAAAAAGACCTTGTAGTCTAGGGTGAGTGTGAGATCATGATGGGCCATGGAAGAAAAAATTGTGTGTAAGTGTTAGCCAAAATCACAAAACTTTTTTTAGGCTCAAATTTTCAACTTTTTGGCATAACAAGTCACAATAGAACGGATATTAATTTTCAAAAAATGCATAAAAATGGATACCCCTTTTTATTCAAATTTCCAAAAAAAATATCCCAAAAAAATTATCTTCAAATTGCATGGGAAATCCATATTTGTTTTCAAAATAGATATCTATTTCCCTAGAATGGCACATAGTTTTTCTTTTTTTTCTGAAATTTTTAGTAGTGCCTCATTGAAATATCCAATTTTCACCAAACTAATATAAGTTTTTTTATAAAAAATAGTAGCCCATGAACTACATTCAATTTCCTACAATTTTTTTAATCAATAAAAGGTGGTAACCACTTGAATTTTATTAATATAGTTAAGTATGACATACAAGAGAAGTGCCAAAATTGAGGAGCAATCTTGAAGCAGGAACCAAATTGAGTAGAGGATCTGAAAAGGAAGCAAAAAAATATAGGAAAGAAGAGAAAAATAAGAAATTCTAGAAGATTTTCTCACTTTTTTCACATGAATATAATGTGTAACAATTGTAGAAGGAGATGTAGAAGAAGATGGAGAAGCTGAATAAATAGGAAGAGGAGCTAACAACAAAGAAGGATCATAGAAAAACCCAACAGGAGGTAGAGCTAACACATGTCTCTAAAGGAATATAATTTCCTTAAAATGCCTCTTTAGCCTTTGCCACCAATGCAGCTCCCAACTCCATGTTGTGTTGGTTAATGGTTGTCATGAAGATTCTACCATTGTCGTTTTGAAATTTGTAGACATTGCTTTGAAGAAACAACTCGCCGCATGATTTTATATCAAGTGGCACATGGGAAATCGATCGCCTATGGCTTCAGTCTCATCAAGGGTATCATACACATCTACCACATCCATGAGTTTGACTTCTAAAAGAAGATATCTTTGCACATACCCAACACCCAAAATATGGAGTAGGTTTTTATCTTGCAACATATCCATTGCATTGGATAGGAAAACGAAGACCACTTCATTGTATTGCAATGGCCAAGGGCAAGCTATTAGGAGTTCTTTCCTAGTAACACATCAAATTTTCAATTCCACTTTAACACAATCAAAAGGAAATACATTGGATAATTTTACTACATCAAGGTCATAGTCATTTGGCTCCCATTTATTTGGCCAAATATGGACTCATTTCTTTTTACAAACTCTTTCATTTTTCCTATCTTTGAACTTGCACTAGGATAATTGAGATGGAGTAGATAGAAATCCAAGTTTATAATTTCCTTTTCGAGATGTGTTGAGGTGATTATAGGTGTTTCAGATGCAACAATAAATGATAGAATTAATTCCCTCGCTTGAACTACTATTTTGGAACTCTGGTGATGTTTGGAGGCATTAGAGAAGTGGAGATAGATTGCACAAGTTGAACTCAATCGTTTGATATCTTGTAATAAATGTGGCAATCACAACTAACCTTTGGAAAAATAAAAGGATAATAAAGGGACATGGCTGTGAAAATAAGAGCGAACATTAGAAGCTTACATTCATAAGGCAACACAAGAATTAATCACTATATTGTAACCCTCTTGATCATGCTGATTGAAGAATGTTCTTGATTTCGAATTATTTATGCACCTTTATTTGATTACATTGAGTAATACCATAGAATCTTGTTCAATTTGTATTTTTTTTACAATTTCCTACAACTTTTTTTAGATTGTTTAGATAACCAGTTCAAATTTTCATGTGAAGTTGCTTAAGTTTGTTTTTATTTTCATTGCCACTTGGGGGTATTCTTCGGCCCATCATGATTTTGCACTCACCCTCTAATGTTATGGATTTTTGATGGCTCAATCTCTAATTTGAATCCTTTTTTATAAGGTTGTGAATTCTAAATGTTAAAAACATCTCTTATTTCTTTAACTATATCACCAATGTATTTCTATCCTTTTTAGGCCTTTACCTCAATGTTAGAAGGGGTCTTTTGTGGGATCAGTTGCTTACTATGATTTCCAACTCAACCCACTTAGCCATAGACTTTCCTTGTATGGGTGGTATTCTTCTATTTCTAACGCTTTGTAGGCTTCTTTTTTTCTACATATAATTGTATTGGTTTAGGGGTCACTCATTTTTGGCTAACCCCCTTGTTTCAGCGTTTATTTCTTTTTGTTTTTGCATCATGTCTAGGGCTCTTTTTGCCCTAGTCTTTTACTATTGTAGATGTATATTCCAGTCCCTTTGATTTATTTTTGGTCATTCACAGACATTAATATATTTTCTTTCTTTCTTTCTAATAGACTTGTTAGAGAAATTAGATTTAATGATGGTATTGGTAAGTTTTAGTCCTATCTATGAACAATGACTTCCCATTGATAGTCCTATATATGAACAACGACTTCTCATTGACTTATTATTATCAAATAGATTTGGAACCTCTCTTTAACTAATAAGGCTAACATCTTAATAGTTCTATTGTCTCGAGAATAGTGTAACTTTGCAATCATGCACTTACATTGCTTGGATAACCTTAGAGTCATAAATTGAAAGGCATTGGTTCTTTTCTATATTTGTTAATGTGCAAAATTATATCTGATTTACACCTTGCAACTAGACAAGAATTAAACTAATCTTTATTTGTGAGATAGGTGAGGGATTACAGAACTGATTGGGATCTACAAGTACACCAACCTGTGGCAGGAAATTATTATCCAGTAAGTTTTGAAAATTCAAATATAATATTGTATCTCTAAACTACTATCTAATTCAGTGTTTCAGAAGTTGTTGACATGACACCTATAATCATGTGCTGTGTATCTCAGTAATGTATAATGAGTAAATTAATTGTGTGCTATGCACCTCAAATGTATTTTAAGGGTTAGATTTCTATGTGGTAATGCATTGGTTGAGTTTCAATATTTTGATCATGCAATAAAATTTTAGTTTTGATACCAATTATTGATAACAGATAAACATGTATTTAGACTCCTAAAAATATTTCTTTGCAACATTTTCAAGGTTAATCAAACATATATGGGATACATGGGCTTCTATGGACATAAAATTATGTTGGTTCTCTAAAACAAATTCAATCCTTTCAGATAGCTTCAAGAAAATGTTATAAATCTGAAAAAGGTATGATATGAAGAATTTATGAGGACTTGAAATGTAGCTTAAAAGTTCATCTGGGAGGTTTATTACTTGTCTAATGAGTCACTTTGAATATGGCATTCACAGTGAAAGGATAATTGACAAACAATTTAAACTAGTATGCATTTGACTGCAACTGCAACTACTTTTTTGACTATTATATTGCCACATGTTCATGAGACATAATTTCTCTTGGAATCATTTAAATTCTACATAAGGAAGGTTTGTAGACATAAGATTCACAAGAGGGCATAGACTGACAATCCTAAAACTTGATCTGCAAAGTCTTTCCCAAGTTTTCATTCACAATAAATATCATAATAGGTTGAATGTTTAAGGGGATTGAGGACTATCATGATGTGTTATCTCCTTTGCAAACGTACATCTACAAACAATATTTTAACCACCTTATACTCCTCAAAAGTTCGTTGGCTATTGAATTAAGATATGGTATCCATGCATTGTTATAGCATGCCATCTATGTTCCATCCTCCATCCCTATCTCATCCATAAGTCAGCCATATATATGTTATTATACATTCATTATTTAGAAATACCAACTACAATAGAAAATGATTAAGATAATAGTAATAATATGTGTAGGCTATATCTTATGTTAGTGTTTAAAAATTTAACCTCTTTCTGTCTCAAAAATGGTATGTGAATCACCCAATGGACAATGCCAATTTCCATTGACAGTGTAAGGGAAGACCACCATAAATGATGTGATTTCCATCCGCATTGAAAGGGGCAGCTCCCCTATGCTAAAAACCAAATAAAACTATGTACAAAACTCACAATATACAAAGCTTGATTTGGGTGTTTTAACATATTTTGAAAAAGTAATCATGAAATGTGATATTTTTGGCCTCTTGGACTAGGCTTAAGCTGAAACAATATTTAAGCACTTAATGCAATCATTTGGAGGTTTTCTTGAAACATAAACACACATACATAGATTTCTAAGTAAATTGCAGAGAGCGGGAATTTGTGCTCACAAAGAAAACATAGGATTACACACAACACATTACTTAACAAATCAAAGTTTCCAAATATTACTATTGAAGCTACAAACACACAAATAACAACAATCACAATACAAAGCTTGCAATTATTGATAATCTCTATCCAATTAGTGAAATCATTCACACAAGATTATATCCCATGGAGATAACAATTTTATCACACTCACAGAAAGAGCCGAATTATGATTAAAAAAGGAAAATAGCAAAGGTGCAAATACTATCTCTCATAGTCCATCAATTTATTACAAAGCCTAAATTTATCAGTTATTTTCCTATAAACTATAAAATCTCACACAAGGCCACAACACAAGGTTAAACAATGAATTTGAATTGGGCATGATAAAATTCATTATCATTTTTAGTTATAGTTGTAGGGTTCTTATGGAACCGTACCCTTGAAAATAGTGTTGTAATTCAAGACACAACCAAACACCACTATAAGTTACTAAAAACTTCCATATAGGCTGCAACTAATGAAATGCTACATAACTTTAACTATCAAGTGCCCAAACTGAGACCAGCTTATAGCATTCCCCATCATACCCTTTCCCTGGATACTAGAGAAACATGTAAAGAATCAACAACCTCTTCCACCCCATTAACCTTCTATTTGACTTGGTCTTCCCCTATGATGACTTGCTAGGGCTGGGAATATTGTGCCATAACTTCTCTACAATGGCAAGCTTTTTGGACAGACAAAGCACATAAAACAGAAATAGTAAAATCACATCCCATCTTAACTCATCCATGATCATGGACACACAGACTTACAAGTACTTTCCCTACATTGTTGCAAAATGCCTGAAAGATAGCCGCTTCATGCCATAACTCCACAACTTTTTCTTCTTTACCTCCTCCTTAGACAAGAGTTGAGGCAGAGCCGTCACCCTCAACCCCTAGCACCACTAGTTTTAACAGCTTCAATTGCTATCTCCTCACTTGCTAGAACCATGCCAAAAAGTTGGTTTGGAATACATAATCACAAAAGCCATAATCTAATTGAAACATTAGGTACGAAAAAAGAAAGAATCGCAATAATTTTGCCTCTTATTGCCACATTGGAGAGCTTCCCTGCACCAAAAAAAAATCTTCTAATATGCTTTAGAAAATCCTAAAGTTGTAGGTTTGTTGCAAGCAAAAATACATTGGAGATGTCTATCTGCGGGCCTCCCAAGAACCAATCATACTCCATCTTGCTTGCCTGACATCTTATCCACCACACCTCAACAACAATCACTCTAGCACTCTACAGAAACACCAAACGAGCCTAAATTCACAACCCACCATCTTCTTCCCATGGAGATTCCAATCAAATTCTCTAACTCATTTTATAATCATGACACTACCTCATATTGCAAAAGCCATTAATGAGGTTCCTATGCCATACTCTTTAGAATGTAAGGGATGATTATACACTACCACTTTGCTACCAAAACATTCATTTCTCAATTGCCAACCCAAAGCAACCATGCGATTTCTTATAGTTAATAAATGCTTCTAATATAAACAACCTAACTAACAATTTCCATCAGCCCCTTAATATGTAGGGCAGAAATACATAAAAGCTACAACTATTTTATCAAGGGGGCTTGTAGGACAGCAATGATTCTAAAATTTTCTATGTTTCTTCTCTATCACTGTAAATGGCCATTATCAGCTCTTTCTTATACTTCTGTTAGCTAAACAATTTGCCACCTAGTTCATATTCCTTTTACAATGTTTAAAGGAGGTCTCTTCAAATTTTTCCTTTAGGCTGAGAACTTAAAAGTATCTATTAAGTTTGTGGCTCAGAGTCTTACCTTTATTTATTGCATTTATCTAATCCATTGAATCAACTTCTAGTATGAGTTTATAACGATTTTGCAATACAACCACTCCAAGTCTTGTAACTAGAACTTCCAATTCTACCTCATTATTTGTTAGATATCTTAAAAATAAGGAACCTCTATTTTCAATTATCTAAAGAGTCCCTAATAACAATACCCACTCCCACCATACTTAGATTATCCTTAGCAGCTCCAGCAAAGTTTAGTTTCAAAAAACCCTTTGGAGGAGGGAACCACAAATTTACTTGAGAACCTTCCAAGTGTAGATAATACTAACCTCTCCTAATATTATTGCCCCTTAAACCTTAAATGGGAGTAGGATTTGAAAGCCCCCTCAAGAATTTTCAATTCAAAGCCAGAAAGCAAAAACTTCACCTTATTTGGCCAAGGTTGTGCAAACTCTTTTATTGCAATAAATTGAAAAAACTTCTCGCTATTTTTTTGGTAGATAAACTGTAACGTTGGGGGTTGCTTGCGTTTATATTGATCAAAACCAAAAAGTTACAAAATCTAGTTTTGGGCATTTCATTTCAGCCCCATTACCCAGGAGTTGACAAAGTCTTGTTTTGCATATTATCTATGCAACATAAGAAGTATACAAAAACTATGGAGCATATCTATAAGTCTACCCAACTAGGATTCAATCTAGAACTGTATAGACATTATGTACTATTAATAAACTATACTTAGAAACAAAAATGAAAAAAATTACAATATATCATCAAATACTAGTAGCTATCACCCATCTTGCTCTTCGTTAATGAACTCAGCCAACCATTCTATGCCATTTGAGGCATCCAAACCCATGGTTTTCTTCAAAAAAAGGATCATTTCACAACATTGAGTCAATGGAAAACAAGATTTGAGGACTTGGAAGTGTAGCGAAAGGGAAACCATACCACTGTATCCCCACCATCTTGGAGTATCTTGAAATCTGAGGGTGAAGGGATACCCACACCATATCGAGCCACCTCTAGTACCAAAGCTAAATCCTCTAGGAAATGTTTCTTGATAAAAGCTCAACAAAGGGTTTTCACCATATCTTTCATCTCCCCAAGGTCCAACAATGAGGCCACAAACATGGAGGAGATATAACTGTTCACTCTGTATTTGTGGTGCTTGTCCATAAATTTGATTTTTGGTCCATGGCCATTCTTTCATCCCCCAAAACCCACCGAATGGCAAAGAGGATTAATCCATGGTGGTTTTTGAAAACACACTTTAGCCTTTTTACTTTTATAACCCCCAAGAAATCCAATTGATGAAGAGAGCTAACCAAACGTATTGGGGAGTCCAAAACAAAGCCTATGGCAGTTCTAAGCCCATGAAAAAGAAATGTGGGAAAAGCATCCTTCTCCCGTGATTTAATCTCTATACTGTCCATTTCAAAGGAGCCGAGAGGCCAAGAGTAATGGAAAATGAGTGCAAAAATTGCTAGTCCGTCAATCTAGCCGAATGACATTAACTACAAAATGTTCTAGGAATGTGTTGGCGTTTAAATTCACACCTCTGGAATGTGTATTTGAAACGGACATCTATGCACAGTAAAACTGTCCTTCAAATTAGGAGGGGAAGCTCCCTCTTGTTGATGGTGTTGAAAGAAAGTAAACTAAAAACTAAGTTGCCTATCTTTTTATCAGCTAGAGCACAAGGTTTATTAAACATAAACACCACAACTGAGATTTTCTAATTAGAATTCCAACTACGACTAACTTAAGCTAAAGACGTTTCTAACTCCTCAAGTAATACGCAGAGCAAGAGAAATTAGAAATGAACAAGGTTGATTCTCTGACAAAGTGCTTCAATAAACTCTTTCCCAACAAACATCTACACACTTCAATGTAAGTTGAAATTAAAATCACAAAAGCATAGCACAAATAACAGAAATCTGAGACGTTATACCAAGGCAAAGGAGGCTCATGATTTTATTTCTCAAACTTCTGGAACAAAAATAACTAAACACATGCCTGGAACAAGAGCTTGCAGCTAAAGAGGCTTGCAAAACTTGTTCTTACGCAATAGGAACAGCAATTACAATAACTCCTTGTTGGCTAAAAGAGACTCAACAATTCACTATCATAAAACAAACTTGAACAACACTGAATAACAAATAGAAGGCACTTAGGGTCGGCGTTTTGTTATCACTAGCATGGTTAAAGAAAACTAATGAGCAAAGGCTCTTATTTATAGGCAAGCAAAGGAGTAGGGAACCCTAAAATATTCTTGCTTTCACAATCTAGGGCTTGCTCAACAAGCAAGCTTTATTTCTAAATCTAGAAAGAAGATAACATCTAACACCTAAGAAAGCAGGAAAAGCGGGAAACACCAACTATTACATTTATCTTCTTTCTCTTCTTCAAAAAATGGATAAGAATTGCTCCAAGAATAGAAAGAAAGCGGAAAGAAAGCTTCTAGAAGAAAGCTTGCTTTCAATCTCAATAACATCCGCTAAAAAGCAAGAAACTGTGTCCCGATTCGGTGCATCTATCCCATCAATAGCAAAGTTGCGTTTTTCTAAGATATCTTCTCCATTTGCAATTGATCTTAGGAAGTCTTCGACCTCATTGGCCGCTTTTTCAAATCTTGTTGACATCATGGCAAGGTGATTCATTTTGCCACCAATTGTATTGTTGCTATCACAGCTGCGAACAACACTCTGAAATTGAGCTTGCACTTCATCAAGCCCAGTGTAAGAACCATCTTCAAGACTGTACCGAGAAGGAATCTCTGTGACAAACTCATTGATGAAAAGAAGAGCTTCAATCACCCTTTGTCTGTAGGCAATAAACTCCTCAGATATCCTCTCGTAAGTTTTAACCTTGAAGACATGACACTCTCTCCAAGCAAGGATCTGCCTCTTGTGTTCTTTTGAGGCCGCTAAACCATAGGTTGTGTCTAAATCAGCAATGATGATTTCATGCCTTGGTTTTACTTCAACCACTGATTGTTCAAACCCTTGGATACTTTGACGTAGCTCATGAGTGTTTTCTCTCAACTGAAACATCCGTGCCAAGATCTCCTTTCCTCTAACAATGAAATTCTCGATCCACTCTTGAGTTTCCTTCCCACAAATGACCAGCTGCCTCAACTGATGATGATCAGTTGGTGTATCTAAAACCTGGGGCAGCAACTAAGTAGCCTGTGAAGAACCATGGATAAGGTTAGAAATATAAAGCCTAAGTTGTATTTCAGCCTTGAGGGCTGCTTTGTCTTCCCCATCCTTGAGCACTCTTTCTTGAAGGTTTTTAGACACAACTCTAAACAAATTGACATTCGTATGTCTAGTATTTCTACCAAGATTAGCCTTGACCATCACGAAGTCATCTATATTCACCTCATCCCTGTTCTTATCTATGGGAGGTATGGCAATCTCCATAACCATCTCACCATCAAGATTCCTATCAAAGTGAACTTGCTTCTTTGCTTTCTTCTTAGGAGGTTCTTGATAGATGTTGTCAAGATCATCAAAATCTACCTGATATGAAGGTCTTCTTCTCTCCCTTCCCAAGGAGCTCTCAAGCCAAGACACGGTAGTATGTTTACTAACTTCCTTGGGAGGTACAATTGCAATTTCTTCATCTTCAATATCCAGGTCGATGTGAATTGGTGAAGACTCTGCCAAAGGTACAAAAACATGTGTTAAAGGCGGCTCCTCTGCTTCTTTCTGAGGTATGGGCTCGTTAGGAGGAGCTTCTGTTACAACTATAGGTTGCTCCTGTATGACTATGCCTAAGAATTCTAACCTTCTTACATTTTTATTTGATCTACTACCTTTGACGCTTTCTTGAGATTGACTTATGCCCTTCCCTTTCGATTGTGCTCTGGAAGAAGAGGGAAGTGTCCTTGGCGGCTCTGCTATTGGAATGGAGTTTTTCCTCTTAAGGATTAGGAAAACCTTGTTATGCTCAAGGACTTGTCTTGTCCTGTCCTCAACTGAGAGGGACTCTTTATTAGCCCAATCGACTTGAGGAAGGAGCTGATCTTCAATTCATTTCTGAGCATACATCGGGAGAAGCACATCCTCGTCATCATCTGATAACCCTTCAATGTCTTCTGATAAGCAATCTTTCATCTGGTGAAGTGAGCCTGCTATAACTATGCCTCTGCGCCTCAAACTCATCTATGCAATTGGCCCAAAAGTCTTCGAAAGCAAGTAAGTGAGCATAGTTTTTCTCTAGTCGGCCAGCGTAGACACCATGAGGGTCATAAGATCGTCTCTCGCTGTAAGGCTTGAGACTAAGTTTATCTAACTCATCCCCCATGGTCTTAGCATCTGGTGTTGTTCTGCATGTATAAATTCCCAACCCCAATGGAAAACCGAGGGCTGGTTTCTTTTTGTTCCTCAAGACTATGTGGACCTCACGTGCCTGCCTTAAGAACTCCATGAAGATGACCTCGTCTGACGGGTACCTAGGTAGCATGAGTGGAGTGCCTGAAAAGCCATAGATTCTGAGATAGGTGAAAGTAGGAAATTGTATGAACCAATCAGCCCACTCCGCCATCGCTACCTTGGCGACTGAAGAGATAAATTCATTGTCCAGGTCCCGCACTATGTACATTAGGAAAGCCTCATTCACCCTCTTGTAGTGATGCAGAGACTTCGTGAATTCCAACTGAGGGTAATAGTTGTAGATATGTTGTACGCTCAATGATCCCTCGGTGTTCAACCCTCTGAATTGGCCTTGGTAGGCCACTAGGTAGACTAGGTAAGAAACCATATGGAACTCGTGAATCTGGAAATATTTCGTTATCTACTGATGAAGGCTGTCACAATCAAGGTAGGCCAATCATAGAACTTGGTCTTCTTCATGATATGAGGAATCACATAGAACATCCATGGTTGAAACTTGGTAGCATCTTCTTGTCTAGTGACCCTATTGAGCAAGGTGATTATGATGGCAATCTCATCTTTGAACTCCCCTTGCCCGACATTCTTAGGCAAAGTCTTATGTTTCTCCTTCATCCACCTCTGTGCAATCTTCTTGCTATATTTGTCCTTGTGCATTTCCCACATCCTTTCACATTCACCCTTTGAGATAGTGACACTTTTAGGCCAAGGGGGAATGGAAAAGCATTTCTCGATCATATCAGGCTTCAAATTGCAAATCAATCTGCCATCAACTGATTGAATCTCCCTTGTAGCCGGCTTGTAATGCTTGATGCAAGAAATTACGAACTCAAGGCTTTGAACTGAAATAGGAATAGACACTACTGGGAGGAGTCCAAAGTGTCCCAGGTTTTTGATTGAAGTGTTGCCTGCGCTCTCTAAAGCGTGTAGATCAAACACCGGCTTGATGTGATGCAAGTCCGTCTTAGCTGTTTTGATGTAATCATGATAGAGAGCTGATTCAGTCTTGAAAACATTGGGAGTATACTCTATTTCGAAAACCTTGAAGAATGACTGTAAACTCGCCTATGTTCAGACAAGTTTTGAGCTATTTACTATTTTTAGAATGCTGATTTTTCTTCCTCCAATGGACAAATTTTTGAAAATTTATCTGAGATATGGGTTTTGCTCAGAATTTCGTTGCAAAACAATCTAGATCGTCTGTTTTTGAAAATTTTGATTTTAAACTAAAAAAGCAACAAACCCTAATTTCTTCAATTTTCACAAAAAAAGCTGGCACTTGGGTTTTGTTCAAAATATGATTAGAAATGGACCTAGTTGATTAGATTTGAAAAACACTGATGGCTGATCAAAAAAACAGCCAACCCTAAAATTTGAAATTTGCTTGAAAAAAGCTGCGATATGGGTTTTCTTCAAAAGACTGATTTGAGAGGACCCAGATGATAAAAAATTGAATGCACTGAGGATTTCACTGACATGCAAATAAAAAGCAGCTGGTGCAACTTGATGAACTTCTTGGAAATTTCTTCAGAAGAATGAGTTGATAAGACCCAGATGGCTGAAAATTTGAAAATCTTGACCTTCTTGAAAAATTTGATCTTCTGGATGAAAAAGCTTGAAAAAGCAAGGCCTTATGCTGCTGGTCTGAAAAATTTAATGAAGAATCAGCAAACTTGAGTTCTTGAACCATGAAATATCACTTCAAACTTGCTGCTCCAACTTTCTCCTTTGAATGCTACCTACAAAAATAATGAAAATTACATTGAATAAATGCATTAAATGGACTTAGCGTTTGAATTAGGTTTTCTTTCTTTTGCTTTTATTTTCAAAACCCTAAAATCATTTGTTCAATGAACTTGGACATCCTCTTCCTCTTGCCATCTTTGAAATTTTGAAAATTTTCACTAAGGCATTGTAAGTTGGGCGCCCTTCTTGGCTAGGGGCGCCCATTTTCTCCAGAGTTGGCCACTTTTTAGGAATTTTCAACTTTTCTCAATTTTTACCCCTGGTTTGACCTTGATTTCTGGATGTTCAGTTGATCCGATGAACAAGCTGGATGATTCATCGCGTAGCTCGACTGAATTTGAGAAGATTGTTCTGGAGGCACCTTTGGCGAAAAACTTTGTTTTGACCTTCAAATTCATGGGAGCCTATTTCCTCCAGGGGCGCCCATTTTGTCCAGAGTTAGCCATTTTTCCTAGTTTTCAAGTTCTTCCTTTTCCCTTTGATCTTCTAATGAAATTTTGATTCCGGGAGCTACATGAATCCGATTGATTGGCTAACAGGTTCACTGGATAGCTTGGCTGAATTTGACGAAGTGATCTTGGAGGCTGCATAGGTGAATTCCATCATTTCAAAGCTTAAAACCTTACGCGCCCTTTCTCTCCAGGGGTGCCCAACGTCACCAAACTTAGTCATTTTTGTCATTTCTTCATTAACTCTCTTCTATAGACGATCTCGTCAAATTCAGGAACCCGGAGCTCGGATTGGCTGATGGCTAGGCTTGTCGCGAAGCTAAGAAGATTTTGGAGGAGGTTCTCTGGGAGTTACTTCGCCAAAAAGTTGAATTTGGGCCTTCAAAAGCTTGGGCGCCCTTCTTGGCTAGGGGCGCCCAACTCATCCAATGATAGAATATTTTCATTGATTTCCACCTTGCATTTGATTTTCAAATTTCACTCTCATCAAACCCTCTGTTTAGCCTTTTGCATCTGACGACTGCCATCTCGGATTGACGTGCTGGAGCTCTTGTTTGAAAGCTTGATCAAATCTGATGAAGTCACATTAGAGCTTCACTGGCGGATTCATCTGTTTGGACACTCAAAAACTTGGGCGCCTTTCTCCTTCAGGGGCGCCCAAAGTTCCCAGACTTGGTCAAATTTTGGTGATTTTCATTCTTTTTCATTCTGACTTCTGTTTGGATCTTCCCTGTTTGATTTCGAATCCTGGACGACTAGATGATCTGATAACTGCACTGTTGGATTCGTTACTGTTATCCTAAATTTTTAACTCGTTTCAAAATTTAGGTAACCAATCAAAATTTTCTTAAAACTTGAGATTTTTCTTCTCCAAGGCACGCATTACGAGGTGCAAAGGGTGGAAAATCTCTGTTTTAAGTTGATTAACGTTTGGGCTACTCTTTTTCCTCTTTACGTTTCCGTTTTCGTCGATTTCTGACTTGTTTTTAATGTCTTTTTGACCAATTTCGGGTTTTCTGAGCAACTCAGCAAATAGGGAAATTTAGACTTTAAGGCAAAATTGCTAAAGTGTTTGAAAAACCCGAAATTGTTTAAGTTATCATAAAAACCCGATTTTTGTTGAAGTTCTTTTATTTTGACAAAAAAGCAAAATTGCTAAAGTGTTTTAAAAACCCGATTTTGCTTAAATGGCATAAAAAGTCCTAATTTTTCATAAGAGTTTAATTTTGCTAAAATGAAAATTGTCTTTTTATCAGAAAAGTGCGAATTGGTTAAAAGCAAAATTGTTAAACTGCATAAAAAACCCGATTTTGCAAAAAAGAGCATGAAAAGCTTCATAAAAAACCCGATTCATAACTTTGATGATATTTTTCATTGTCAAAACTTCTGAAAAGTCCGATTTTTCCTAGATTCAAGCTGGTTGAATTGTTCTTTGCATTTATTTCCTCATTTCATGGAGATTTGGTCGACCTTGATGCTTCAAATTCGGATTTTAACCAGTAAATAGCCATTTTCTGTCTTTTTGGACGCGTCTAGGGCTTTTGTTTCTGCATTTTCGCGTATTACAACTTGTTCCAGGTATGATTCGCACTTATTTCTCTTTCTTTCAATGTTTTACTGTCATTTATCGATGTTATTGTCTTTTATATATCACATTTTACGTTTTTCTGACTGTTTCAAAACGCGTTTTTTATTTTTATGCGTTTTTCCTTCCATTTTTTGCTTTCATCATGGTTATTTTTATATGTTTATTGGTATTTTTAATGTCTTTCATAAAAACGCGTTTTATCTTGCTGCTGTTTATTATCAAAAGTGCGTTTTTCTTCTGAAAAATCCGCCTTTACACTAAAACGTGTTTTTGTAAAACCACATATCTCCATACTACCTCCATTCGCCTTCATGTAGAAATGCGTTTTTCCTCATTTACATTTGCACGCCATCTCCATTTCATTTAAAATTTTGCCTTCCATTTCACATACCTCCACACTACCATACATGATGCATATTTCCATTTAAATCTGCCTTATGATGAAAACACGTTTTTCATTCTACCATTTCCAGCAATAAACAATTCATTCCATTTTCATTTATCCATCTTTCATGTCGCCTATGCTCATTTCCTTCATTTCACATATCATGCTCATTTCCTTCATTTCATTCATTCGCCACTTCATATATCCATCACTATCTTTCACAAAATAAGAAAATTTCACTTTGTCTCTTATTTCGGGTTTTTAGCCTAAAAATACAAATTCGGGATTTGTAATTAAAATAACAAATTTTTTTTTTTAAAATTGCAAAGTTTGAAAATTGTTAAATTTCATAAAAATCCCAATTGCCTTTGTGAAAATTGTCAAAACTCATAAAAATCCCGAAATTGCAAAAAGCAGAAATTGCTAAAGTGTCAAAAAGTTCCGAAATTGTTCAAGTCACTCAAAAACCCGAATTGCCTTAAAAAGCACATAAGTTGACCTTTTTGGACGAAATTCCAAATCCAAGTTTTGAGATCTCTTTATCTTGCTGTTTCAAAGAGACAAAATGCCATTTTCCATTCCACCACTTCATCCATTTCGAATTCATCTTCATTCACCTTCCATTTTTCTTTCAAAGTCCATTTCATTGTTCTAGGGTTTGAGATTCGCCATGTCCACTCACGTTGATGCTGATGATGTGCTGACCTTATGGGGTTTTCACCGCAGTCTTGCAGATTCTTGTTCAATGACGGATGAACCAACTTCTCCAGCAGGCAAAAAGATGAAGTATAAGTTCGACAAATATCAGAATGAGATCTCTCCATCTCACGTTGTTTCAAACATCGATGAGATCAAAGATACAGAAATAGGGCATGTTGATATGTCTAATTTTCTTGAAAGGGTTGAGAAATCTACGTCTTCTGATATGCAAAAGTTGCTGAGAAGTCATATCCATCTCGTGGCTTCTTTTCCTGTTGCTGCCCTTGAACCAGAATTCGTCCTTGCATGTGCAGCACGCTTTGATAGACAATCCAGGACAATTAAGGATGATGATGGCAACGTAGTTATCAGACTTGATGCTGAGACAATCAATAGAGTTTTCAGAGTACCTGATGCAACCACTTATTCAGAGATTTCATTGAAGAGTGCTCACAAACATTTTGAGCAGAAAAAGAATGATTGTATTAAACACATCAACTCTAAATGGCTTCTAAAATCACGACCTTGTGCGACCCGTATGCCCAAGTTGTATCGGTCTGATTTTATAGAAGAAGTTAATGACATGATCACTCTTTTGAGCAGAATTGCAGGGTTGAAAGTTTCTAACATGTTTGAAAGCTGGATGTATAAGTTCATGGTTGTCATTAGAAAAGCACAACATCCAATTTTCTGGGGAGAAATAATCAGTGACTGTTTGTGCGAACAGCTTGCACAGGTTCCTACCACTCTGACCTTCTATATGAATTCATATTTGGTCTACATAGCAGCTTCCTTGAGACATTTTCCAGGCTTATCTCCTGAAGGCGACAGATCATTGGTGCCCGTATGGAAATATTATGATCAGCTGACTTTTATTCCAAGTCGAGCGCATTATAGAAGGGTACAAGATGCCTTCTTTGGTTATTTTATGTGTTTGTTTGACAAAGAGTTGGTAAATAACAGGGTATCAGATGCAGCTTGGAATAAGGTAAATCAATATGGCTGCTTGTTCCTTCAATTTCCAACATTCACCTATATGAGAGTTGGCTGCTTTGAAGACCAACCTTATATGCTCCCAAGATATCCAACTGATAAGATCATTCTGATGGAGCTGGGAAGGCAATTGATGTCAGTTCATTCACGTCAAGTTATACAACACAAATCTGGAATTGGTATTTCTTCACATAATCCATTGGTAATTGGCAGGTATTCTTTGACAACCTCTTCAAGAGCCAAGGCAATGGAAACTGAACTTCAGGAGATAACATTGAAAAGATTCCAAGCTAGAGTGGATTTTGATTACAGGAGGATGAAGGATAAAATAAAAAGAGTCTTCACCCATGTTCACCGCATCGAAGACATTTGGGCAGACCTTCGGACAGATAAGGATATATACAAAATGGATTATTGCAGGCTGACTTTGGAGCAAATCATTGACCTGAATCTGACTTTAATTCCAGAGGGAGTAATTGATGATAAGCAGATTTTGGATCCTGAGTACGAAGAACAGGGAGTTGCTAATGCTCCCATTCCTGCAATTCAATGGTCTCAGAAGGAATCCGTCTCTATCTTTGATAGATTCCAATCAGTCTTGGCGAACACCAACTCTTGGCTCAAAAGCATAGGTGTCAAGACCATCAAAATCAGAGTTAGAGCTGAAGATGACCCAGCTGGCCCTAGAGGATTGAAATCAGAAATTAGGGAACAATCTAAGGAAGGAGCTTCCTCTTCAAGTACCAGAATCAAGCTGAAAGTAAGCAGAGCTCCTGAACAACCATTGGATAGTGAAACATTAAAGGGTAAGGAAGTCAACGAAATGCAGATTCAGGTATTAAATCAGCAAGAAGAAGACGAGGTTCATGAGACCTCCACTATCCTAAGTGAGATAACTCCTCACATTGAGGCCCCAATACCAGAATCAGCTATATCTCCTTTGTCTCCTATCGACAGTGATGTTGATTCTTTCTCTACCGTTTTTGTTCCTTCTATTCCAACACAAGAGACTTGTAATCAGCCTTCATCTGTAACAAATGCTCCCATGATGAACTTACCTAGTAACTTCAAGAGTATTTTTGATATCAATCCAATCTTTTCAGCTATGTCAGAAACAACTCTTCCAGAAATTGATACGTCTGTAACGAACTTTGATTGTTTCATGGCCAATCCTAGTTGCAATTTGTCTTCTGAGCAAAACATTGTTGCTGTACAAACTGAGGCACCTTCAAGAATTTCTGTTGTATCTCAAACTGAGGCTATTTCTACTGAGACCGCAGTTGCCATTTCAGATGTGACAACCTTGGATCTTCCTCCATGGCTAAATTCAATTGCTCCTAAGAGAAAGAAACAGGCAGTGTCTCCTGATATTTTTGATTTCCGAAAATTGAAGAAACAAAAACCAGTGATTGCAAAGAAAGCTAAAACAGTCTCACAGGTTTTTGTTGACAGCAACAGGATGAAATATGCTGAAATTGCAGAGCCCTTAGTTGATAAACCGCATGAAGAAATGCAGGTATCTGATTACAGGTTCACGAGGGTGGAATTGGGTAAGCAGACTCACGCTAATATGATGCAGGATGCTCAGAGTTCAGTGACAATTCTGACACAAAGCTATAACGAACTCTTAGCTAAAAAGGAAAAGCTCAAAGAAGACAATGCTCAGCTGGTTGCAGTCATTCAAAGGATTACAGGATCATCAGAGGCAGTTGATTCTCTATCTACAGCTCCTCCAAATGAATCAGTTAGACAATTAGAAAGAATTGCGCAAAAGGCCAAGGCAATTGATTCATGGATAACTCAGCTAATTGAGCAAAGTGTTCCAATGATTGAGAAGACGTTGCAAGTTTTCAAGAATGTCAGGATAGCAAAGATAAAACTGAATCAGACTTTAGAAGCCTTCAAGCAAAGTTTGGAAACGCTTGAAAAAGATTTAAAAATCTGGCATGAGATAGATCAAGTTGATTTACTAATCCTATGCAGCAATTTGATTTTGCCAAATAGGGAAAAGTACATAGAATTTGAGGAACTTATGACAAATAGGTCATTGGTCATTCAAGATCTTATCAAAGATATCCAGGCTACTTTAGAAATGAATGACGAAGTTCAGCAGGATATTCTTTCAAATTTTGAAAAGATCTCATGTACAGTTTTGAATCAAGAAGATGAGTTACTTGAAGTTGATTCAGTTACTTCAGATATGGCAGCCAATCTTCGTCAACAAATAGAATCAGAGCAGTTTTCTTTGGATTCGATTCAAAAGCTTATCAATCATCAAACAATCCTTGAAAAGATGCAAACTTCTTATGAAGAGCATAGATTGGCAACTATCAAATACTTTGATATAATTTTGAAGACAGTTGCAGTGGCCAAGAACACATTGGGTCCAGATCCGAACGAGTTGAAGACCATCATCAGCAAATTCTTATCTTTCAAAGATAGGAATGAAACAAATTAAGTTTTAGATTGTTTTATGTAATTTTACTTTCGACAATATATATGTAAAAACAAATTTTGCAATTGCAAGTGTCCTTTCCTTGCAATTTTCGAAAATGTAATTACATGTAAAATCTTACAAGACAAATCACAATTTGGATTGTAATTTTGAATAAGTCAATCGCAATTAGTTATCGGTTGAGAGATTTTCTCAAGTTTGTTGAGATCCTCCCACCTTTTTCTCCAGACCTTCCTCCTATAAATACTTGAGGGGTCTATTGTAATCTTTATCTTTTTAGCAAGCAAGAAAACTCTGCAGAATTTTATACTCATAAAGTCTTTGAGCTTTATAGTGAAATATTGTAAATTTTCAAGTGATATCAAGAAGCTGGAATTTCAGACTTTGAGCTGAATTCTTGTTTTGCATCCTAAATGTTCTTATGTCATTTTGGGTCATTCTTATATTGTGATTACTTGAGAATTGTTGAAGATTGCTGAAGAGAGATTCAATTTAAATATCTGCAGTCTTTGTGCTGTAAATCTGAGAATTGAATTCTTAGTTAGTGTTAGAAATAGAGAAGAATTATAAGTCTTTACGCTCATAGTATTTCTCATTTAGAATAGTTGAAAGCATACATTATAATTTCAGTCTTTGAGCTGTTTTATCTTGTATATTTCTATAAAGTAATCGTTCTGAAAAAAGGTTGATAGGATTTCATTCTTTAAGACTTTGTGCTTATCGAATTGTTTTCCCGTCCCGGAGGAAATAACGGAAGTCTTTGCGCTTTCAGGAAACTTTATTTCCTTTCTCTTAATTTCACTGTGTAGCTGTTGTAACAAGTTTTAGTAACATTTACTCTTTTCTGTGAAGAGAGAAGAACGTAATCTTTCCTGAAACAAGAGGAACGATTGCTGTCCTACCCTTAATTTTATTTAGTTAAAGGGGGAGCCTTCCCTTAATTAGGAGAGTTTAACTCACGTGCTGTGGTTGAAATCTCAATTTTGTACGCTTTCACGAGAATACAAAATTTAGGAAGAAAACTGAGCAACTTTGCTTGGAGGCTTAAACCCTAATTTCAACATTTAATTCCCTAAAAAGATGGGCGCCTATTCTCTCCTGGAGCGCCCATGACAAGTAGTGTTAGAAAATTTCAATGTTTTCACCTTCTCCGTTCTTCGTGCTTGCTCACCAACTCACCTTTCCGGCAGTTGACTGACCTCCATTGATGACCTCGAAGCTCTTGATATGCTTCTGAAAAAGCAGAATAGACCCACTAGGGAAAAACTGATCTTTTTGATATTCTGACTGCACTAGCCTGATATGGAAGTATTTTGAGCCAATCAAAATCAGTTTGAACTCTAACGGACCAACTTTTTATTTTTAGAAAGTTTTGCCTGTATCTGTTTCAAAAGAAACCTAGAAAAACCCAGATAGAGTTACTATTTTTAGGAAATTTCTAAAAATAGCAATTTTCCTAAAAAGTAGGGATGAAAAATTGAGATCCGGGTTTTGTAGATTAGGTCGCTTTGAGCAGACCCAGATTGTTAGATTTTGGAAATTTCACATTTTAACCCCTCATGCAAGACATGCAAACCCTAATTTTTGACCTTTTTGACAAATTTAACAAGACTTTTACTCATTTCTTCAAAATGTCTAAGTGTAACAAAAAATTTTAATTTTGGGGTACAACAGAATGATAGGCTTTGTACCATTGTTTAGTCGATAGACAATGATCCAAGTCATGATGTGGTGTCATTACCTTTAGCACTTCGATACTGTCAGCTGTGAAGTTGGCAAGAGAGTCTGCTTTAAGGTTGGCTTCATGATAAACATGATCACCATAAAAGGGAGGGCCACGTCTAACAAGGCCTTAATTCTCCAACTATGCAAATCCTTTTTCCTTCTTACATTGATCGCTAGAGTTGAGTCCCCTTCTAACTCCACGTTGGATAGATTGTGTTTCTAGCACATCTGCAAGCCAAGGATGAGTGCATGCATTTTTTCCTCATTGTTTGTTCCATTCAACAGAAATTTGGAGGCACAACATACGACTTTCCTAGTTCAATCATGGATAAGACAACTAAAACTAGAGATTCCATGGTTCCCTCCGGAGGCTTCATCAAAAATAAGTTTGAACCAGCCATGTTGTGGTGGTTGCCATTTGGCCTCTTTATGTTTTGTTAGGGACTTAATTCCCATTAGCCCCTTTAACTAGGGCAATCCATAGGCTGAACCAATTTTTAGACATCAAGTTATCCCAGCCAGTCAAGGACCTCATTTGAGTAGTCTAGGATGCCACTCTATTGTTGGCCACTTCCACTATTGCAGCTTCAACCTTGTTCAAAAATGAGGGAATAGACATTTCCTTCTCTTGAAAAATCCTTTTGTTTCTTTCTTTCCATATTTCCCATAGTAAGATTGAAAAGCCTTCTATTTATTTCTTTGTTGCATTCTTGAAGAGAATGGGCCAAGATTCAAATAATTTTTGGATCTCATTGAGAAGAATTCCAATCCAACCGAGTTTTGCACATAACCACTTCCAACATTCTTGAGAAAATTGGCACTCTAACAGAAGATAATCCTCATTTTCTTCCCAAGATTTGCAGAGAGGAAATCTTGAAGGGTTGTGGAAACCCATTTTATCAATTTGTCTGCTGTTATAGTTTTCTTTTGTAGAGCAGCCCAAGAGAAGATCCTTGCCTTGGGAAGGCAAGCTTTGTTCTAGTAGAGGTGAATGGGAATACCGATTTTCTCTTAACCAATCTCCACCACCACATAACCATCCTTAGCATTATATTTCCCTAACAAAGAGGAGTTCCATCTAATACCATTTTTTCCTTTCGTCAGAAGAATTTCTGCTCCTCAACGATGACCCTTAATTTTTCCTCCTCCTCAGCCGAAGTACCAACATAGCTAAAATATTTCCATATCCAATTTGAGAGGCCCAAGGAAGAGTCATTCTCCACATAATCTACTACATGAATGCCTTAGAGGCTAGTGAGAATCTTTTAAACCTAAAATATTATTTTTCTCTATTATAGCATATCTGCTTGACAAGTCTTTCCAGAAGAGAGCAAAATGCCCATCTTAAATGTCCCATGTAAGGTATCCAGTTATTAAAGGTTTGCAAGACACCATGGAATTCAAGATCCAAGAACCATGCGATAGATTGCATGAAGTAAGAATCCTTGCTGAATTTTGGTTGTCCAAGTATTTTCTTTGTAAGATCCTTGTCCATTTCAAATGAGGTTGGAAACAATCTTCCATACTAACTTTGCCCCAAGCACTTTTTTGTTTGATGATGTCTAATTCTTGAGACCAAGGCCACCCTCAACCCTAGGCCTGCATATGGAGTCCTAGGTGATGAGAGGGATCTTTTTATCCTTTGAGTGCCTTGCCAGAACAACTTTCTCATTTTTTCGTTCAGCCTCTAGTTTACTTCAGTAGGAAGAGTAAGACAAGACATAAGGAAAATGGGGAGGGCCGAAATTACTGGTTTTAGCATGATTATTCTACCTGCCCAAGATAACCATTGCCCCTTCCAAAAGGATATTTTGTTTAAACATTTTTCAAGCAAGGGATTCCATGATTTGGATGTTCTGAGTTCAATGGATAGAGGGAGGCCTAGATATGTACTAGGAATACTACCTATTTTAAACTCCAAAACTCTTAAGATTTCCATTTGTATTCTAGGACGAGTGGAGAAGAAAAAGACTTCAAAAAGACTTCAAACTTTGCTATATTCACCATTCATCCAAAGACATTTGAATAGGAGTTTTACGATCTTCATTTATTTTGCTTCCTTTCTTTTTGAAGAACCAAACAACATTGTATCATCAACAAATTGCTGATGAGACACAGAAGACGAGGACTTGGCAATCATTATACCTTCAAATTTTCCAAAAGAGACAGTGTGAGATAGAGTCCTCCCAAGAGCATTTGCCATTATTATAAATAGAAGGGGGATATTGGGTCACCTTGACACAGTCCACTAGAGGCATTGAGAAAACCTTGGAGGGAGCCGTTGATTAGGATTGAATACCTGGGGCTGGTGAAAAAACTGTACACCCAAGCCAACCAGTGTTTTTCAAAGCCAAAGGCTTCGACGACTTTAAATAAGAATCTCCAGTCAACACAATCATAAGCTTTTCTATGTCAAGTTTAACTAGCATACAATTCTTACCTATTGTTTGGTCTAAATGGATTGCCTCTTATGCTATAGTAACTCCATCAAGGATAAATCTTCTTGGGTCGAAACC
Source organism: Sequoia sempervirens (assembly GCA_007258455.2). Lineage (NCBI taxonomy): Eukaryota > Viridiplantae > Streptophyta > Pinopsida > Cupressales > Cupressaceae > Sequoia > Sequoia sempervirens. The sequence continues at coordinate 207,285 of VDFB02391518.1, forward strand.
ACTTTGTTCTTCAACAGTAATGTCGAGAAGAATCAACTTTAGTTTATTAGACACAACCTTGGAAAATATTTTGTATACTATGTTACAAAGGGAAATCAGGTGATAATCATCAAAGGAAAGAGTTTTCTCTTTTCTTGAAATGAGAGAAATGAATGTATTATTCAAGTCCTTCAGCAATTTTCCTCTCTTCCAAGACTCCCCAAAGGCCTCAAAGACATCCTTCCCCACTATGTGTCAACATTTGTGAAAGAAACTTGCTAGAAATCCATCGGGACCTGTTGACGTGGTTTTCACGACCGCACCAACACAGAATAAAGTTTCCCAACGGATGCTCTATCCTCTCTTGAACAAAGTTTCCTGCATGCTAAGATTGCGAGATAGATCATGCATTTAACTCCAAGGTTCCTTCAATGCGAATAGTCTCAGTTGGCTTCATGTGATTTTGCTGGTATTTCAAGGGGACTTACACAATTGTTCGACAACTGACAACAGACAGTAGACTAAGGGCTTTCATGCGATTTGGATGATTTGGCAAGTGAGCGCAAGTTTCTTAATTCTAACCAGAGATGAACTGAATTTAAAAGAGTGTAGGACCTAAGAAGTTTATGTTCTATCTAAGGATGGGACGTAGGATCAATCTTCGACAGACTTCGACCAGACTCTGCTCCACCTCACGTTGGATAACTTACACAAAGTCGGTGCAATCTTCAAGGGAGTGACAAGAGGTTTTCAAATTATAATTCAACATGCAAGTACCATCAGAACGACACATACAAACACATGAACCATAATCGAAGTTAAGTTTGTAATATTTTCCAGTTGACCACACAAGGAAAACTTGCCGTCAACAAGCTGCTAGTGGTATGGATTAAAAGAAGTTGCCTTGATTAACTCCATGAGTCCACAACTAACATCTACTAGCATGAAAAATGAAAACTACTCTACTTTAAGTTACTTGAAGTTGAAGGGATGAAGAAATCTTGCTAGCTACTTATAACAAAGATGAATTCACCATTCAATGAAAGATCTTTTATTACAATAGTTTTTCGCAACAATCTCTTACAAAGTTTTCAAAGGAAAACTTTCTTTCTTCTTCAAACTACGCTATGCTAAGATATTACAACTAAAGTGTCTTTGCTCTACTCTCTACTCTGATCTCTAAGCTCTGCTTCTACTAAAGTACAAATGAGGGGGACTCCCCCTTTTATAGCTGGCCAAGTCCAATGGACGGCTCAAATTACAATCGGCTGGATGGCCTAGATTGTGCCACCTCAGCCCTAAACAAGATTCACCCTAAAAACCGCCACCAAGAGGAGTGGGGTAATAAATGAGCCATTAATGTCCATCGTCCAAAAGATTCTCGTCTGGAAACGCGTTCACACTGCTCTTGATCCTCTTGGACTTGATCAAACAACTTCTTCTTTGTCACTTGAGTTATACCAAGTCTCAACACTTAGCCATTTTTCGCAACTTTTCTTCCTTCGAGGTTGAAATGTCATCTTGGATTATTTTTTTCTTCCTTCGAGGTTGAAATGTCATCTTGGATTATTTTCTTCATCGCCTCAAGTTATTGTGCTCCGGCCTTGACGTTCATCCTACAAAACAGATAAAAAGAAGAGCATCAGAACACTTTATCATATAAATTTACCTTACTCGCTTGACTTTCATGCTTTGAACCTCCACGGTCTGAGTGATCTCTGGATATTACATTTCTCTAGCCAACCTTCCTTACGATTTTTCAACATCTGTAGGCTGAGGCAAATAACACTGGTGCATCATATTTCAATGCCTTAGACAAAATTCTTAATCTCCTTAAAATCATCTCTTAAAAGTGTTAGCTTCAACTGCATCTTCTTCACTTTTTCGGCTGACATTTTATCCAACTCTGGCTCGAGAAAAATGTTTCATTAGGAACTCAATCAAAAATCATCTAGGTGATCATTTTCGAATTCATCTGCCAAGGCATTTTATCTTCAACAACATCATTTATTCCTTGCCTTAGAAATTTTTTTTCAAATTTCCCTTAGGAAATTCATCAACCCAGTGCCTATCAAAATATTCACCCTGAAGGCCTTGACAAAGTGTAGAAGACTTTAAAATCCATTCCTCATCGACAATCTTCAATACCCAGAAGAAAATTTCTCTCAGAACGCATCAGATTCATGGGTATGCAACGAACGGGTTCATTTAATTTTCTTGAATTTTTGAACCTTAGAAAATTAATTTTCAACAAAATTAAATCCATTTCTTCATCTTTGTGAGTGCTTCGTTGCTCTGACTTGAAGACTTTTAATTATCCTTGTGAAGCTGACACCTTCTCAACATATCCACTGCCAATTTTATTGATAGCCTGGCACATTTTAATACTCCTTCAAGTTGGGCGTATTTCCTTAAGGTGATATTTAAATATCAATACTTAAAAAAAAAGAATATTTCATCAACTTGCATGGGCGCTTATTCCTCATCCAACATCTTTGGGCGCATACATGTTAAGGTGGACCCTCTTCCAAGGCGTTGGGATGGTGCATTCAAAGGGTCTTAATGCCACTTGTCCTCTTCTTCATGCACACGCCTTGCATGGACATCTTTTGTCTTTATTCTCCTTTGCATGCATTCAACGCCTTGAATATTCTTCTCTGCATGGATGTGCTTTGTCCTTACATGCCTACATTTGGGTGCATATAGAGGAGTCTTCTTCTAATTAAGAATACTTTTCAACTCTTCTAGTCAAAGGCGCATTTCACCCTATAGGCTTTCACTTTGCTCATGCCTTTGAATATTCTTCAAGTACTCTTCCTCTTCTAGGCGCATATCAAATGGTAAGCTTTCATTTTATACCTTGGGCGCATATAGAAGAGTCTTCTTCAAAGTCAAAGACTTAGAATATTTTCAAGTCCCATATCTTGAAGTTAAGGCGCAAATGAGGCCCTGAGCTTCTATTTTATCAAACCTAGAAGAATCTTTGACTTGGGGTGCATTTAACAGGTCATGCTTTGAATTTGAAGACTTAGAATATTTTCCAACTTCCTTCACTTCAAGGGCACAAATCAATGGTCATGCTTTCAATTTGGACACTTAGAAACTTTTCTATCCATCTTTTTCAAGGGCGCATTTTACCCCTTGAACTTTGAGCTTGACGCCTTAGAATATTTTCTATCTTGATGTCTCCTTCTTGGGCGCATTTAGGGGGGCCTACTTCCAATCTTCAACACTTAGGAAAAAAATTTCTCATCTTTACTCCTTGCTGGACGCATTTTGATGGGGGAGCTTCCAATTTTATTGCCTTAGAATATTTTCCCTCATGCTTCTAACTTAGGCACATTTACTAGGGTCAGCTTTCAGTTTATAACACTTAGATTATTTTTCCCTCTTCAAGCTTGCAAGGGCGCATATGTGATAGGGAGCTTCAAATTTGCAAGACTTAGAATATTTCTTTGGAGTCTTCTTCAAAGTTAGGCGTATCTACCACCTTGAGGTTTCACTTTATCAACACTTAGAAGATTTTTCAAGCTATCTCCGCCCAAGGGCACATTTTGGAGGTCTAGCTTTCAAGTTTTCATAACTTAGAAAATTTCAAGGACTTCCCTCCTTTGTTGGGTACATTTTAAAGGGTGCACTTCAAATTTAAAACACTTAGAAAATTTTTCAAGTTCTTCTTCTCTTTCCAGGCGCATATGGAGGGGTCTTCTCCCAATTTTGCAACACTTTAGAACACTTTCAGCTTGCATACTACCTTGGCAAGGTGGGGCGCATTTCACCCCCTATACTTTCATTTTCAACCACTTAGAAAATTTTCCATCTCTTCCTTGAAGCTGGGGCGCAAATGAGAGGGGCTACTTTCAATCTGCAACACTTAGAAATTTTACCCGACTTCCATTTGGCAAGGGCGCATTTAAGGTGTCCAACTTCAAGCTTAAATGCCTTAGAAAATTTTCAATCACCCTCTCTTCTCCTTGGGCGCAAATGGAGGGGTGAACTTCAAATTTCACAGAGTTAGAAACTAGGGTCACCTTCCACTTTCCAAGACTTAGAAAATTTTACTTGCTTCCATCTTCTTCAAGGGTGCATTTTGGAGGGTGTGCTTTCACTTTTCATACTTAGAATATTTTTCAAGCTTCCTCTCAACTTGGTGGGCGCATCTAGGGGTAGCTACCTCAAATTTGTCAACAATTAGAAAATTTCACCTCCTCCACTCCAGTTTGAGGCACATTTCACAAGGTGGGCTTCTAGTTTCAAGGACTTAGTAAATTTTCAAGCATCACCTTTCACTTTGGGCGCAAATAAGACCCTCTATTTCAAGTTTTTGTACTTTGAAAGATTTCTTCATGGCCTTCTCCAAGTCAAGGGCGCATTTTACCCATGGAGTATCAAATTTTCATGACTTAGACAAATTTCTCCATGGTACCCTTCTCAAGCTTGGGCGCATTTTGCCCTCAGAGCTTCAAATTTCAAGTGTTTAGAGAATTTTCACCAACCTTCAGCCTTTAAAGGCGTTCTTCACTGGTTGGACTTGAAAATTTATCAATTTCAGTGAATTTTATGCCATTTGTCATATTTGGAGTGACTCGTTCACGCTAACCCTAATTTGCCCTGACTTTCTATTTTTAGAAAGTTCTTCAAATTTCGTGCCTTGAACTGACTTCTGACCCTTGAAAGCCCTAATTCGCTTTGTTTTGAACCCCCGGACGTGGTTAAGCTGCTGGTGTCAGGTGCCTGCCTGTACTTGCTATTTTTAGCAACCTGCTAAAAATAGCAATTGCTTAGAATGCCTTCAAATTTTGCGTGCTGATTGCCTGAAGTGTGGTGATCGTGGCTAGATGTTGCATTTGCATTACTGTCGTGTCTTGCCCTTGAATTTAGGAAACCCTAATTTCTCTGCCCAAGCCTGCTAAAAATAGTAAGTGACTGATTTTCCATCCTTTGCAACTCCGTTTGATCTGAAATTTGCGCCATAGGGTCTTCATCACTTGCTTGACCTGTACCTGTGGATGCCTTGCGCTGACCTGCTATTTATAACATGTTTCTGGAGGTGGCTTACTATTTATAGTAACTGTTTGCTTCTGAGACTTCCACAACTCCGTTTGACTTGAAATTCGAATGACACGCTCCTCTCCATGTGACCTGCCTGTTGGCATCGGCGCCTGCTGCTAGTTTACTATTTTTAGCCTGTTTCTGGAACGCCTTACTATAAATAGTAAGTGCTCCAATTGCCTTCAAATTTTACCGGTGGATAGCTTGAGAGATGCTGATCGCGGTGGTATACATCAGTTTTCGAAAATTCTGACTTTTTATGCCTTTTTTTGGGTCCCGAAGCTGGAAACCCTAATTGGTCTTGCATGTGTATCAAATGACCTCCGTTTGTCCTCGTTTCTGTTGCATTGCGATCAGCTCGTGATTCTGAAAAGCCAGGAAGCGGCCGCTGGAATATATCTGCTAAAATTAGTAAATTGTTGAAGGAGTGATTATCTCTGTTTGCATGTCATATCATCGCGAAGCTCTCGAAAAACCCACAAGGAATATGCGGACATGCAAAGAAAATCCTGACATGCAAACCTTAAAAACAGCCTCTGAAGGATAAACTCTGAAAGTTGTCGTCTCACTTTGCATGTTACATCATCGCGAAGGTCTCTGAAAACCCAGAAGGAAAATGCAGACATGCGTTGACAAACTCTGCAACTAGGCCCTGAAATTGGCTCCGGAAGTTGAACTGCTAAAAATAGTAAGTTGTCTGTTTCAGCTCAAATTTAACCTGTGAGTAGCTTGATGTGCTCTGGACGCAGCGTGACTGTCGGATTCACAAAAATGCTGAAGGATTGCCTGTAATTGCGTGCTTACTAAAAATAGTAAGTACTCAGAATCTGATGAAATTTCAGTGAAAACCTGTTGGAAGTATACTAACATCAATGTTAATCTCAAATCTCAATTTATTCACCTCGTTTGACTTCAAATTGGCTGAAAAGTTCAAAACCCTAATTTTCAAACTTGGCCAATTTCATGTTTAAACTCAATGGCAAGCATGTCCGGAAGGCAGATAGCAGAAAGGAAACAGAAAGAGAGAGAGAGACAAAAACCAAAGCCAAAAGACCAGAATGGAGCAAAAAAATTAGGGGTCCCCATCTTGAATGGGGCGATGTGTGAAAAGGTCACAACAGGACCTAGGGCTTTGTCTGGGTGCAACTGCATCAATGCCTCTTTGATTTCTTATTGTGAGAAGGAATTCATCAACATTTTATTGTGACTTTCATTGACCTATTTAGGAATGCAATTAATAATTTTTTGTTGAGGATTTAGTTTGTTCCTTCCCAATTGTTGAGGAGAATTTGGAAGAATTTAACTGCCTCGGATTTTATGGCATTTGGGTCTTTCAATTCAGATCCCTCCATTGATCTTATCTTGCTGATTTGGTTTTGAATTCTATGCACCTTATTGGTGTTGTGAAAGAATTTAGAGTTTTTATCACCTTCTTTCAACCAAACCTTTATTTTTGCCGCCAATAAATTTCCTCTCAAACCAACAATTTAGATTATTCTCTCATAAGAAGCTTTTCAGCCAAATACCTTTCTTGATCCATCCCGTTCAAGAAGACTTCTTCATTTAACACCAAATTTTTCTCTTCTAGAATCCTTTTTTCTTCAAAAATGTTCTTGAAGTGCTCTATATTCAGTTGTTTTGATTTCTCCTATACATGCTTCAGTTTCAAGAATAGCCTGAACATTTTAGTGGCAAGTTGAGTGTCTTCAGACCACCATTTTTCGATGTTGGGAAGGAAGTATGAATCCCTCATCAACATGTTTTCGAATTTGAATGGACTTCTTTCCATACATTATGCGTAATTGGATCGGGTAGTGATTAGAACTAGAGAAAGCGATTAGGAAGCATTCCTAGGTTTTGGAGCAAGCACCCAATCACCCTGCCAAAGGAAACAGTCCAATTTTTCAGCTATGTTGTTCAATCCTAGCCTTCTATTGGTCCAAGTATAGGATCCGTTTCTCATAGGAATTTCCAATAGATTGTTTCTTTCAACAAAATTAAAAAAATCCATTTGAGATTGATATCTCCTCTGCAACCACCCAAGCTTGTCCTAATCATGAAGAATGGCATTAAAATCTCCTCCAAGAATGAAGAAGTTAGAGGAACACAATTAATTACTCAAGTTCTTGTCATACCTGCTTCTTTTATAAATAGGTGGAAACCTATAAATGTTGGTTTTGAATAAAGCATAGGTTAGAATGGGTGCTCTTTACCTCGCAAGCTAACCAAAATCAAGTTTTGGCAATCTTCTTCAATGAGACCGAATGAGGGTGCCAAAAGGTGGCTAGTTCCCCAAAAGCACCGTCAACCTGAACAAAGACAACATCCCTGAAATATTCCGAACAATTTTTTTCAATTTTTTATTACAATAAGCAATGCAACACACATCCGTTAGGGTTAGCACTTAAACCAAAACGATGCGGAATACAACTCTAACCAAGAATGTACACCAGAATCCTGCGTTGGGCAAGGTGTAAGCATATGGTCAGAGGATCTCAATGCATGCTGAAAGAGTAACTCTAACTAAGAATGTTCCCAAGATGAATGAACATATGGTCAGAGGATCCCCACCAACTACAAGTGCTGAAAGTAAACTCAACACCAAGAATGTGCTTTCAAACCCGGAGTGGGAATGAAGCTACCATATGGCGAAGATGCTAAGTACTACAATGCAATTCAAATGTAAATAGGCGGCAAGCCAGCCTCTTCCACTTATTCAGTTGGGTATTACAAAGCATGAAGAGCAAGATTAGAAGAAATGCTGATAGTACTACTGTTCAGCTTACAATATAATGAAGAATGCTTGCCAAGAGCATAAGATTAGAGCTAAATAGTGCTGCAACAAAATAGAAGACTCTCCCTTGCTTAACAATAGTACCAAGACCAATAACTCCACTCAAAGACCAATCTCAATGTTCTGATTTGTGACAGACCTGCTCTTAGAATGCTAAAACAGCAACACAAAAAACCACTAAATTACTCACTACTCCCTCAATACTCACCCAAAATGCAAAAGACTTAATGTAAAGTGCTCCTAGGATGAAGGCGCCCAAGAATGAACCATAAAACTGACTCAAAAGCTGATATTTATTTTTTGCACAAACTCCAAGAGAACCCCAAATGGTACGGCCTTTAGTGAGGGGTGATTTCTTTCCATAAAATTCAATTCTTCTTCATAAAATCTGAAACTTAGCAAATAAGGTCGCCCTTGTTAGAGAAATGCAATGAGACAATACCCAGAAGGAGATTAATTTTATTTTCTAATATATGAATGAAACTACAGATTCAACCTTGCTATCAGCAACTCCAGAAAATGATATGAAATGCAATAAACTGAACTACAAAAGAAAAACCAAAGCTACAATGCAAACCTCACTACAAAATCCTCTCAACAACAAGCAAACTTCTCCACTAGATGTTATCTCTCAAGCATGAAGTCGAGCCAAGGCTAGGAGGCATTCATTCCTAGAAGCAATTCCAGCACCATTTCGGCAGCATAACAATATTCAAGACATAAGATGATGAAATGAAGACCCAAGGCTCCCTTTTATAACTTTGAGAAGACACCTCTAGATGCTTCCAGATGGTGCGCCCATTCCTCAAGATGCTTTTAGGTTTTGACTTGACCATTGACCAAGCTTCAAGGTGGCGTCCCATTTCAAGAAGGATATAAATCATTTTAAAATAAAATAACAAGCTCTCCAAAGTTGGTGTCCCACCTCCAAGAGCAATTTTGACCTTAGAATTATTAAAACTTTTCCTGATGATGCGTCTACCCATGCAGTCCCCCTTTTCAAAACAACTTAAAGTCATGAAGCTAGGCCAAGGGGTTATATCATTAAAATATAACATTATTTTAATTAAAATACTTATCTCTCCAGAAAATGCATCAAAAGGCCAAAACAACCATATCAACTGAATTGACTGCAAAGGGAAGCCAACTGAACTAAAGCCAATAGGACCACCGCTAGAAATAGAATTTACTAAAAATAGTAAATTCGGAAAGTTGCTCGGATCAAAGTGCATGCGATACCATTGGGAAGCTTTCTGAAAACTCAGAAAGAATCCGCAATCCAAAATCCCAAACTTCGAGATGTAGCTGTCATAACTTACTAAAAATAGTAAGTCCGGGAAGGTTACCCGACATAGTTGCAAGTCATACCTCTGTGAAGCTCTCTGAAAACCCAGAAGGAATCCAGAATCCAAACAACCAAACTCCAACATACAGACCCCCAAATCTTCAAAAGAACCCATCAAACAACCAGAAACCCTAATTCTGCCACTGACTAGCCGACAACACACTGGGAATAGGCTATCACTCACTGAAAAGTTAATGCTAAAAATGGGGACATTACAGTCCGCCCTTACCAAAATTGCTTGTCCTCAAGCAATACCACCACAACTCTAGAAAATTTACGACCGATCCATACCAAAACAAGTATGATCTGAAGTTCCCATGTACGTCTCAGGAAGGACCCACCATGTCGATGCTGCATCACTCTGATCACATCAGTGAAAACATCATGCCAATGCTGCACTAACCTCCCTTGTAACTCCAAAATGTTACCGTCCATGATACTCAAATCGAAAATTCTTAAGGGATTGAGATCAATATCATGCAACGTCTCATGTCCAAAATGTTCCGAGTCAAAAATATCAACCATACCACTGTCTATCACAATCCTAGGCAATAGGAAAGATAGTCTGCTCAACTCAAAATCGAACCCCTGAGCATATCTCCATAAGGTATCGAACACAGCCATGACTGCAAATGAGACGTCTTCAAGTCTTCTTGCAAAGAGGAAAGCAATACTTTGCAAGAGCTCAACTATCTCATTCTCATAACTCCACATGGAGCTACTATGCCTCATCTGAATTTTACTGATACCACCATGAAGACTTCTAATCACTCTTACAGTTCCAACTCCAAGAGTCTCAGAATGGAAAGCCAAAGCATGTGGAAGTTCGCTGACCAAAACCAATATAGTAAACAAACTATCAAAATTTTCTTCACAAACCTCCATAAGATGAACTCCAAGAGTAGAATAGGTGTGAAGAACCAAATAATCTCTGCTGTTCAAGATTGAAGTCAGTGAAGTGCAATCTGATTTTAGTACTTCACATAAGGAAAAACAGCAGCACCAAAGAAATTCCCAAGTGTGAGTGTATGAGATGAGCATTGAGTTGCAAGATAACACCTCAAAAATGGCAGGAAAAAACACTAGAGTAATTCCCAACTGAAAACTACCACCTCTTTGACAAGTAGTGATGGACGAACTCTCCCAATCGAGAGTAACTCCGCAAGTAAGGTGGCTGGTCGGCCTCCAACCAGCAAGCTCGTGTCTCAAAATCTGCCCTTGTCTTGGCCAAGGATCACTGCCAAGAGCAACCAACTGTTCATCTCTCCAACCCATACTCAAAATTTCTCTCCAATCCATTTGTTGATGAACAAACGGAACCATCAAGTGGCTAGAAAAGAAGGGAACAATATCAACAAAACTGAAAATTTGCTCCTTATCCCTCCAAAAGTCCTTTCCATATGTAGTAAGCTCCATCAACCCATGTTGAGAATCCCAAGCATGGATACCCAACTGAAAGTGATTTTCAACACATTGAAAAGAAATCTCAACACATTCCCAAGTGCTAGTGATATTCAAGTGCATTCTCTTAAAACTGATGCCCTACCTAGCGAATCCTTGAAGCTTAGCCATGAAAGCTTCAACAACATTGGAGTATGACACATAGAGTGGCTTCACATTCAACTCACAAAACTGACTAGTAATATCCCAAACATCACTCCACCCAAGGGAGGGATTATCAAAAATGCAACCACCAAGTTCTGGTCCACTTTTCTCCCATTCCTCCTGGGTAGTAGGTCTGAAATCTTCACTCCTTGTTGCTGTAATGAAGTTACCAACAGCTACCAAGACTTGTCTCATCATCATCTTGATGTCATAGATGTTGAAATTACCTCACTTCGACACCTCCCATGTGGAATCTTCACCCTCGAGCCCGTTGTGACCTTTTCACACATCGCCCCATTGCAAATGGGGACCCCCTGTTTTTGCTTTTTTTTGTCTTGGCGTCGCAACTGCTTATCACTTGTCTGTTTACAATGAGTTCATCGCTTTGAGAGTTTCAAGTCAGCTTTTCGAGAGCCATCCGAGCCAAGTCAATAATCCATGCTTGAATCAGAGCCTAAACATCACAGAAGTGCTCAGAAGGCCCAGGGAACGAAGATCGCCCGTGCATTCAGCCAATTCTGACACTTCCTATTTTTTAGGGAATTTGCTTTTTTGCTTTTTCGCTTTTTCATTTTTGGCATTTTTGGACCAAACAGGGTTCCCTATTTTTAGGGATTTTGCTTTTTCTATTTTTAGAAAGTCAGCCTTGGTCAAGGAGTCAATTTTCCATCTTTAGATCCAAAAATCAATCAAAAAATCGAAAAATCATTGAAAAATCAAAGAGAAAACTGAAAAATCAAGTGAAAAATCTGGGAAAGCAAGCAAAAAGCTGAGGAAAATCAACCCCAAAAGCATCAAATTCTGGAAAAATCATCGAAAAATCAGTCAGATTTGAGTAAAAATCACCAAAAATCATCCAAAAGAGCATAGAATACATGATGAAATTCTGTCTAAGTCTGGAAAATTCGCCTTCAAAAGAACATGTTCAGCCATTGGAGAGTTCGCCATCAAGAAGGAAGGATTAGCCATCATAAAGCCGGCCCTTAAAAGGTGGGACGTAAGAAAGAATGCCAAGGACTTGAAGAGGTCGGCCCTTAAAAGGTGGGACGTAGCAAAGAATGGCAAGGACTTGAAGAGGTCGGCCCTTAAAAAGTGGGACGTAGCAAAGAATGGCAAGGACTTGAAGAGGTCGGCCCTTAAAAAGTGGGACGTAGCAAAGAATGGCAAGGACTTGAAGAGGTCGGCCCTTAAAAAGTGGGACTTGGCAAAGAAATTTCAGACCCCGCCTAGCTTTGGCAAGACATGTCCAAAGTCCGCCCAACCTTGATAGAAGATGGCAAAGACCTTGGAAAGTCCGCCCTTCACTTGGCCAAACACTTGGGAAGTCCGCCATGGCATAGACGAGGAAAAAATTAAATTTTTGCTAAGTGTTTGGTGCCTAAAAGGAGAAAATCCGAAAATTTGCCCAAGTATAGAGGCCTAAAAGGAAGGAAAATTGAATTTTGGCTAAGTATTTTGACATTTTCAAGAGGAGAAATGCGAATTTTGGGCTAAGTATGAAAGGCGAGCCCAGTAGAAAATCGGCCATACCTTGATGGAAGATGGCAAAGACTTAAGGAAGTCACCTAGGCTATGGCAAAGAATAAAATGAAGTTTGCCTAGTATGAAAGGAAGAGGGAAGAAAAAATTTGCCTAAAGTTTGGATGTCTAGACAAAATTGGATAAATTTGGTCAAGTATACAGAGAAAAGATGCACAAAGCAAAGGGAAAGGAACTCGCCCTTGGCCAGAAGGGATAAAATTTGTCAAGCGTCATGGAAATTCGCCTAATAAAGACATCTAGACAAAGATTTTGCCTAGAGAAATTTGTCTAAGCAAGAAAAAAATTGACTTTGGCAGAAGAAAATAAGCTCACTGCAATAAAAAAATTCGCCATGGCAAGGAAAAATAAGGATCTGGCATAACATTTATCGACGGAATGGCTAAAATTTTGGCTTGGCTAGACGAAATTGGGAATAAAATTGGAAAATAAACTTTTGGCCAAAGAAAATGAAGAGAAGATCGAAATAGCCATGGGTCCAGCACGAACAGGTTGGAAATAAATTAAAATATTTTAATATTTTAATAATTTATTTCCAAATACTTAAAAATATGAAATGCCTTGGACAAAATAATGGATGGAAAGGCAAGCTTCAAGTCCGCCCAAGGTGAAGATGTCCAGCATGAGGCAAAGTCCACCTAGAGAAGTGTCCAAAGATAGTCCAAAATCCGCCCTCAATCATGGTGGAAAATATTCTAAGGCGTGAAGTGCCTAGAAGGGAGATGAAAAATGGCAAGCTTAGTGGAAAGTCCGACCTATCTCTTGGCAAGAAATCTTTAAGTCCGCCTTACCTTGGGAAGATAAATGGAAAGAAGTTCTCAAAGTCCGCCATGCACTTGTCCCAGGCTTGATGAAGACCGCCCAACCAAGGAAATTCAAAGAATTGGCTAAGTAAAAATTCAAAAATTTGGAAAGGCACTAGTGAAGTCCGACCTTGCTCAATGGGTGGACGGCACAAGAAAGTCTGACTTTGCCCAAGCACATCATGTCCAAACCTTTACAAAATCCAACTTTGCTTGGAGAAGGTATGTCCAAACATCCATAAGATCCGCCAAGTACAATGGCAAACATGATGCAAAGTCCGACCTAGACCAAGAAAAGAAATGTCAAAGTGTTGAGAGAGTTCGCCCCAATTTAAGAGAAAAGATGGTAAGCACTAGAGAAAGTTCGACTTATGCCTAGAGATGTTTGTCCAAAGTGCCTTGAAGTTTGACTTAGGCCGAGAGAGAAAACGTCCAAGCTCATGTGAATGTCATGTCCCCTTCTCAGTGACATCTCTCGGAGTACAGGATTGGCCTATCACACGACCCTCGTAGGCCGATAGACTGGATAGAGGGTCACTTCGGAGCTTGGCTCAACTTCAATTGGCAAAGTTTGATTAGTAGGCTTTGCCTGGCTCGATCAGACTTCTTGAGAGGTTTTTAGTCCGTCGACCCCTGCTGGGACCTCGCTATTTTTTGGCATATTTTCGGCACAGCTCATCTTTTGTTCAGACGGAATACCATCGGATGAGTAATGAGAGAAATATTAATATTTAATTGTATTAATTAAATATTAATTATTTAATGATTATAATATAAAGTTATAATATTAAATTATAACTTAAGTGATTCTTCTTGAGGGGTGCGCCATCATCAGAAGGGGCCAAAATTGATCATTAAATTATTATAAAATATTTTGGCTGAGACTATGGAAGAATTAAAAGAATTAAAAGTGAATATTTTATTAAAACCCTATTATTGAGGAAATCGCACTTTTGAGCATTATAGTGCATTTGCCTTGGGTTTTGGGCCATAATGTGATTATTGATTTTGAGAAACTGATCAACTTGATCTGAGCAAGAGACTTTAGGGTTTCAAGTTCGAATTCCTTGGGGAACGAGCCATCTCCACTGGAAGCAGTTCAGAGGGTGTGAAATAACACCTGATTTATTGCAGCTGAGAGATTTCTTCATACAGGAGGAATCACAGAACATCAGAGATATTCATACTCAGGGTTTTCTGAAGAGTTTGCATTCAGAAGACTTTCATTCATCTAGGCGCACTTATACTGGAGATCTGGAGATTTGTGAAGAAGCCGTACAATCATTAATTGCTGTTTCTAATCAGGCCGTACCTGTACCAAGCCGTACCTTTCAGTATTCTGGCCGTACCATCTAGAAGAGAGCCGTCCTTTGTTTCTAGAGAAAACGCCTTTCCTTAAGGCCATTTTGCATCTTTTCTGGAGGCGCCTAAGCTGGGAGATCTTATCTGGAGCACCAGACGGGAAGAGGAAATAAATTATCATCTCAGCCGTACCAGTTACAGCAGTTCATTTAATGCAGCCAGATTGCCAGGTTCTTAATAAAATTTCATTGTTATTTGCTTGCATGCAACTGGGTATTTTTGTAATCGTTTCCGAGGATCAAAATAAATATACTAGCATCCATTTTCCATCATTTCCAGAGTCATTTAATTTTTATTGAATTTATTTCAATTATATGCAAAAATCGTACCATTTCATTTATTGCTCAAAAACTCAAAAACAAGCAAAAAAACCAAAATCCTTCAAAAAACAGAAAAAAAACAGTCAGATTCGGAGAATAGGGGAAACTAGGGTTTCTACAGTGAAGTCCGCCCAAGGAGAGGATGAGATAATTGGCTAAGTGTTGATACCTTGGGGAGAAGAATTCACTAAGTGTTGGACGGAAAACAGGAAGGATGAAGAGGAAAATAAAGAGGAAGTGAATAAAATCCTTGTCCAAGGATGGAATTTGTCCTACATAGCACAAGCCAAATTCAAAATTGAAGAAAAATCCACAGGCAAAGTTCATCCAAAACCTTGGCTAAATTTTGAATAGTCCGTGTGAAGGTGGTACAAAATGAACTTGAATAGCCAAAATTTGGCTAAGTATGGGAAATACTTCACAGAGAAAATTCCAATTTCCTCTATCATGGCGAAAGCACAGGGGCATTCTTCTCCAAATTCAAGACACTTGAATGGATATCCAGACATCTTGGAAGGATTTCATCTACAATCCTAGACTTGTTGAAGCAATCAGGGCAACTTCTTGAGGGATTTCATCTCCTGAAGAATTAAAAACAAACTTCCAATCAGAATCAGATGGTGACAAGAAGAGTGTTCCAAACAGATCTCCATACTTAGACAATTTCTCGGCACAAATTGGAGAATTCAAAGAGGAAATCCAAAGGAATAACATCAACCCAGTTCAAGCAGGAGGAAGTTCAAATCGACCAACTTCAAGTCCAGACACCTGCTCCAAGGGGAGACTTCCAGACCTCAAAGATTCCAGTACAGGTAAGAAGAAGAAATCAAAGTCTCAAAAGGAATCCAAGATCAAAGCTAGGAAGGAACAAGCACAACGGACAGAGTCATCGGTAGGGAAAATATTCTAAGGCAAGCACGTGGAAGAAAAATGAAGCAACCAAGGAAGACATCCAACACGCTGAGGTGGCGCCTCGTCATCTTCCAACCAATCAAATTGTTCCAAATCAACATGCAACAACATTCTATTTTATTGTTGATTTATATTTAGCAAAAGGGACAAGTGTCCTCAAATGAAATTTTCTCATTGGTCGAAAGTGACAAACCCTAATTAGGGTTTTATTTTGTAATCTCGGTCGTTGATTTGAAATCAATCTTGGCCATTGAATTGTAATTGGGGAGCCTATAAATTGAGCTCACCCTCTCATTTGTAAGGTGTGGAGACAGAGTATGAGATTGTTGCATTGAGACTATTTCAAATAATAAAAGCTCTTATGCATGATTTGCTTTGAATAACTTTTATTGTCAAATAGTAAGCGAGGTTGCATATCTTCTTCTGCCATAGATTAAAGTTAGAATTAGATTAAATAGAATTTGCTTTGAAAGTTGGTTAAGTGAATGAGAGATTGATCGTATTGATTCAATGGTGAAGTATTGCTCATACTTTCTTCGAATGGATGATTTGCATTTGATGCGTAAAGTTAGCCTGAGCTTATAATTGTGGAAGCTTAACTTCAGCCTCATTCGAGGTTTGAAAATTATTATCACACCCCTTGAAGATTGCACCCATTTTGCGTATGTTGTCCAGCAGGAGGCGAAACAAAGTGCGGTTTATCCCCTTCACCGGATCTTTATTGTCTCTTAAGTTCTTAGGCATAGAATAGACCTCCTAAACCCTTATCTTTTGCTATTTTTTTTGAGATCCAAATTGAAGTCCTAATTGAAGAGTAGCCTTTTAATGATAAATCCGCCTAAGTCCCAAACTTGTGAAAAGTTCTTTAACGTAAGTCCCCTTGTTTATTACCAGAAAATCACAACGCCCATTGAGCTTATCCACACGTCAAGACCTGACAAAAGAAACCTTGGAATCGCCATATGATCTTCTTGCAATCTTAGCATACGCGGTGGTTTTTCAAGAGAGGATAGAGTGTCTTTGAACATTTTATTCTGTGTGTTCAGTGGATGATAAAACGAACACCAACAGAGCCCACTTATGCATTCATTACTAATCAACAGACGTGGCACTTCCTCACGGAGTGATATCAAAGCATCCAAGCCCTGGAAACCATACTTAGTCTCATTCTCCGTTTCATCCTTCATCTCATAGAGAGGATTGTCATAATTTTCCTCATCACCCTCTTCAAAGAGAGGATTGTCAAAGACTTGAAAGTCATTCCTTTCATCTTGCTGCTCCAAATCAGCACATGCAACTTCTAATTTTCTTGAGATGCTTTCAAGATCAAACTCCTCTTGAAGACAATCAAGCTCTCCAATCACTTGCTTGATTTCTTTAGCTCTTTGTGCACCCTCTTGCTCCTTGAAGAGTTTGAAGTCAGCAAACTGGTCTTCAACCTCCGTTAGAGCCAACTAAGTATTTCCCAACATGTCCTTTGTTGTTTCGAGCTCCAGAGTGAGCTCATCAATCACAATCTCCTTTCCATGTAAAGCACAAATGGTTTTCTTTGCAACTTCAATGGCATGATCTCGTTCTTCAATCGAGTGCACGTACTCGGACTTTAAGGTCTCCAAAGAATCTCTGATAAGTTGCAAATTGGGAAGAGCAACTTCATCTGTCACTCCTCTATGTCTCTCTTCAAGTTGAGCCTTCCAGTAAAGCTCTTCAACCAAGCTATGTGTGCGGTCAAACAGGGATAGAGCTTGCACTTCCTTGTCAATGAACACCTTGAATTGACCTTCCCACTTATAAGAATGGGAAGATGGTGAACTGTTGAGAGGCTGCAACTGAAAATCAGAACCTTGCCCCTTGTCTTTGCTGCCCTCAATGCTGCTCCAACATCCTTGTACTTTACCACCAACATGCGGATAATGCTCAATGCCATGGAGATGATCATTCTCCATGATTTCTTCGACTCTATGTTTGCAATCAACTTCTTGAATGGAAAAATCAGACTTGTGTTTGTAAACCTCTTTAACTCTTTCCTCTTCAAGAACCATATGGTCTTCTAGCTCTCCTTCTTCATCACTGTCTCTTTGATCAAACATTATAGCAGCATCCAACTTGCTCAATAGATCATAATCATCCCCTATTCGGAGAGTTTCCGTAGAAACATTTTCTTCTTTAGTGGCTGCAACAACTTCAAAGAGATCATTATGGAGCTTCATTGAACACTCTTCTTCTTCAAAGACAACTTCCTCTTCAATGGCCACCTCATAGTTTGCAATGCAATCTGATTTTTGATCTTCATCTGGATAAAAGGGGAATTCATCCCACAAAGGTTCTTTATCATACCTTGGTGCCAACCAACCGGGATCCCAAGCGGTAAAAGGCTGATTGTTTTGATCAAAAGGAAAGTACTCTTCATGCTCCTCTTGGAGTGTTGAGTCTTTGAATAGGTCACCCTGTAACTCAATTGAACTGATTTCTTCATAAGTCCTTCTTTGCAAGGGCTTAGTTTGATGATCGAACCCACGTTCACCCTTGTCACCAACGTCATAGTGAGGCAGAGAATCTTCAATGTTAGCTGTTTTGAAAACTTCGTCCCTTTTTCCTTCAATGTAACCACCATCTATAGGTATATTTCTGATCTCATCTTTAGTAATCATATGCATACCAAAAAGGTCTCCTTGATCACTTGTCATAATTTCTTCTTATGAAAACTCTTGAGGAGTTTGGACAACAACAAGAGGAAAACTATCCATCACCAAATCTTCAACACGAGGTGGTACAATCATGTTGGAATCATTACCAACATTATCACTTTGGCAATGTTCATAGGCTGATTCAAAGGGACCATCAGTATTCCCTTCTACTTGCTCTTCTTCAGCAAACTCATCCCATACAGTACTACTAAAATCTTCTGTGAAGCCCTTAGCTTCAAGACCTTCATAGGTTGAATCCTTATTAGGACTCAAGACTATTGTTATGTTCTTTTCACCAAGTTGATCTTCATCACTTCCTATTACATGCAAGTCAAGGGAAGTATTACGGGGCTCTACCCATAACTCCTCATTTGTCAAGGTATTTTCATCAAGCTCACGATCATTTTGATGTGACATGTGCACCTTGCTTGTGCCATCTTCAATGCTAGATCACTGATTTTTCTCTTCAACTTGCATATTTGTGGGCTGCAAACCACAAACAAGCACTTTTGCTTCTTTCTTCCTTGATCCTTCAACCAAGGCTTGTTCTGCTTCCCTTTTTATCATTTTCCTGATGTAATTCACCATCTCCAACTTTTCGGGCTTCAATAACTCTACACAATTCAAATAGGAATCAAATGAAGCATTGTTCCTATAATCATCTGGCATGTTCTGATATTGCTCACGGAGTATGGCAGCCTCATGTTCACATTGTCTCTTGTACTGTTCGGCATATTCAATGAAATCCCTTACGGCAACACTAACCTTTCCTTCCTCAGATACTATAGTTGAATCTGACTTCTCACGATTCCTGGACCTTAGAAAACGCAACATCTTTGAAACTTTTGAAAGCTAAATTGAACTTTGTTCTGACCTCTGGTGTAGAAACTGATTTCTCTGTCATTCAACTGTCAACTGAACCTTGATGGGCATAGGATGGCAGGATGCATGGCTTTAATACCACTTGTTGGCATTTAAATTCGCACCTCCGGAATGTGTATTTGAAATGGACAGCTATGCACAGATAAATTGCTCTTCAAATTAGGAGGGGAAGCTCCCTCTTGCTGATGGTGTTGAAAGAAAGTAAACTAAGAACTAAGTTGCCTATCTTTTTGATCAGCTAGAGCACAAGGTTTATAAAACACAAACGCTGCAGCTGAGATTTTCTGAGTTAAGAATTTCAACTACGACTATCTTAAGCTAAAGACGTTTCTAACTTCTCAAGTAATACGTAGAGCAAGAGAAATTAGAAATGGACAAGGATGATTCTCTGAGAAAGTGCTTCAATAAACTCTTTTCCAACAAACATCTACACACTTCAATGTAAGCTGAAATCGAGATCATAAAAGCATAACACAAATAACAGAAATCTGAGATTTTGGACCAAGGCATAGGAGGCTCATGATTTTATTACTCAAACTTCTAGAACAAAACTCACTTCTAACATGCTTGGAACAAGAAATTGCAGCTAAAGAGGCTTGCAATCTTGCTCTTACACAATAGAAACAGCAATCACACTAACTCCTTGTTGGCTAAAGAGGCACAACAACTTGCTATCACAAACACAAGTGAATTGAAACTGAATAACAACTTGCTGCAATACAGGCTCGCAATTTGCTATCACAATAACCATTAAAGAAAACTAATGAGCAAAGGCTCTTATTTATAGGTAAGCAGATGAGTAGGGAACCCTAAAATCTCCTTGCTTTCACAATCTAGGGCTTGCTCAGCAAGCAAGCTTTATTTCTAAATCTAGAAAGAAGATAACGTCTAACACCTAAGAAAGCAGGAAAAGCGGGAAATGCCAACTATTACATTTATCTTCTTTCTCTTCTTCAAAGAATGGATAAAAATCGTTCCAAGAATAGAAAGAAAGCGGAAAGATGAAAGCCGCTTTAAATCTCAATCATATCCGCTAAAAAGCAAGAAACAGGATCTTGATCAGGTGCATTGATACTATCTAAGGCAATATTCCAATCCTTCAAGATCTCCTCGCCTTCTGTGATCAAACTTAGAGAATCCTTCACTTCTTTGGCTACTTTATGAGTTTTGTTCTTAAAAAACATCGCTGCCCCAAAAGATGACTCACTAATTGATAACTTGGCGGCTCTGCAACTTTATGTTTCTGACACCTCTCTTGATTTCCAATCGAAGAGTACTACACAACTCTTTTCTGATACCTTTCCTTTTTTTCATATCACACCTTCTCTTGTTCTTCAGCTGAGATGAAGAAGTTTTGTCATAGGGCTGATTTGGTCTTAAACTCAAGGGGAGTGTACTCCATATTGAAAACCTTGAAGAATGACTGTAAACTTGCTTGTGTTCAGACAAGGTTTGAGCAATTTCCTATTTTTAGAATGCTGGTTTTTCTTCCTCCGACGGACAAATTTTGGAAATTTTTCTGAGATATGGGTTTTGCTCAGAATTTCGTTGCAAGACAACCCTGATTGTCCGTTTTTGAAAATCTCGAATTTTGATTGAAAAGGCTGCAAACCCTAATTTCTTCAAATTTTCACCGAAAAAGCTGGCACTTGGGTTTTGTTCAAAATACAATTAGAAATGGACCCAGTTGATCAGATTTGAAAAACACTGATGGCTGATCGAAAAAGCAGCCCACCCTAGAATTTGAAATTTTCTTGAAAAAGCTGTGATATGGGTTTTCTTCAGAAGATTGTTTTGAGAGCCCAAATGATCAAAATTTGTAAACCCTGAAGATTTCACTGACATGCAAGGAAAAAGCAGCTGCTGCAACTTGATGAAGTTCTTGAAAATTTCTTCAGAAGAATGAGATGAAGAAACCCAGATGGCTGAAAATTAAAAATCTTTGACCTTCTCCTTCAAAAATTTGATCTTCTGAATGAAAAAGCATGAAAAGGAAAGATCTTATGTTGCTGGTCTGAAAATTATTTATGAAAATCAGCAACCTTGAACTCTTGAATCTTGAAATAAAACCTCAAAGTTGCTGCTCCACTTTCCTTCTTTGGAAGCCACCTGCAAAAAATGATGAAAACTGAAAGGAAGAGATGTCTTAAATAGATTTAGGGCTTGAAATAGCTTTGCTTTCTTTTGCTTTAATCTTCAAACCCTAAAACCTTCTGTTCAATGAACTTGGACATTCCCTTCCTCTTGCCATCTTTGAAATTTTGAAAAATTGACTAAGTTATGATAAGTTGGGCGCCCTTCTTGGCTAGAGGCGCCCATTTTCTCCAGAGTTAGCCACTTTTTGAGAATTTTCAACTTTTCTTCCATTTTGACCCCTGGTTTGACCTCGATCTCCGGCTTCTAGATTGATCCGATGAACGAGCTGGATGATTCATCGCGTAGCCTGACTGATTCTGAGAAGATTGTTCTGGAGGCGCCTCTGACAGAAAACTTCGTTTTGACCTTCAAATTCATGGGAGCCTATTTCCTCCAGGAGCTCCGAACTTGCACAGTGTTAGCCATTTTTGCATGATTTTCAAGTTCTTCATTTCCCTTTGATCTTCTCATGAAATCTTGATTCTGGGAGCTATGCTGATCGGATTGACTGGCTGACAGATTCACTGGATAGCTTGGCTGAATCCGACGAAGTGATCTTGGAGGCCGCATCTGCAAATTCTAACATTTCATGCTTCAAAACCTTGGGCGCCCATCTTCACCAGACTTAGAATCTTTTTCATTTTCTTCATCTTTGCTCTTTTTCAGATGATCTAGTCAGATCTGGAGTTCTAGGCGCCAGATTGACTGATGGCTGGGCTCATCGCGAAGCTGAGAAGATTTTGGAAGGGGTCTTTTGGGGATCTCTTTGCCAAAAAGTTGAATTTGAGACACCAAAAGCTTGGGCGCCCCTGGCAAGCTGGGGCGCCCAACTTCACCAGACTTAGATTTCATCTAATTTTTTATTAGATTTCATCTTCAAGTTTAAACCTTCATTCTATATCTTCACCTCGATCTGGATTTGCTGGAGAACGACAAGTCGGATGCTTTGACGAAGACACCCGTTGCGAAGCTGTCTGATTTCTCGAGAGATTGAGCATATTTGCAAACCTTTACTGCTGATTTAGGCCCCTCAAGAAGTTGGGCACCCCTAGGCACCAGGGGCACTGAAAGTTCCCAAAGTTAGAAAATTTTCTGATATTTCCATTATTTTCACTCTGTCTCCTATTTGAAACTGCTTCGTTTGATCTCGAATTCTGGGTGACTGGATGATCTGTTGACTGCACTACCGGACTTGCTGCGGAGCTGGGAGGATTTTGAACAAATTTGTTTGAGAGAAGAAACCCTAATTCTTGCATCTGATGCCCTAAAAAGATGGGCGCCCTTCTTCACCTGGGGCGCCCAAGTCAAGCAAACTTGGTCAAAATCTTGCAGATTTTAACTTCTTCCTCGTTCCTCGTGTGTATTTACCATCTCATCTTTTGTTTAGAGCTTGAACATTGAATTTGATGCCTGGCAACTAACTGACCTCCATTGATGACCTCAGAGCTCCTGATATGCTTATGAAAAAAGCATAATAGACCCAGTAGGGAAAAACTGATTATTTTGAGATTCTGACTGCAACAGCCTGATATGGACGTATTTTGAGCCAATCAAAATCAGTTTGGACCTTGACGGACCAACTTTCTATTTTTAGAAAGTTTTGCCAGTATCCATTTCCAAAGAAACCTAGAAAAACCCAGAAAAAGTTACTAAATTTAGAAATTTTCTAAAAATAGCAGTTTTCCTAAAGTTTAGGGATGAAAAATTGAGATCTGGGTTTTGTAGGTTAAGCTGCTCTGAGCAGACCCAGATCGTCAGATTTTGAAAATTTTGTGTTTTAATCCCTCATGTAAGACATGCACACCCAAATTTTGACCTTTTTGACTGATTTAACAAGACTTTTACTCATTTCTTCAAAATGTCCAAGTGTAACAAAATTTTTAATTTTGGGGTACAACACCACTGAAATATTCCGAACCAATTTTTTCAATTTTTGATTACAATAAGCAATGCAACACACATCCGTTAGGGTTAGCACTTAAACCAAAACCATGCGGAATACAACTCTAACCAATAATGTACACCAGGATCCCGATTTGGGCAAGGTGTGAGCATATGGTCAGAGGATCTCAATGCATGCTGAAAGAGTAACTCTAACCAAGAATGTTCCCAAGATGGACGAACATATGGTCAGAGGATCCCTACCAACTACAAGTGCTGAAAGTAAACTCAACACCAAGAATGTGCTTTCAAACCCGGATTGGGAATGGAGCTACCATATGGCGGAGATGCTAAGTACTACAATGCAATTCAAATGTAAATAGGCGGCAAACCAGCCTCTTCCACTTATTTAGTGGGTATTACAAAGCATGAAGAGCAAGATTAGAAGAAATGCTGACAGTACTACTGTTCAGCTTACAATATAATGAAGGATGCCTGCCAAGAGCATAAGATTAGAGCTAAATAGTGCTGCAACAAAATAGAAGACTCTCCCTTGCTTAACAATAGTACCAAGACCAATAACTCCACTCAAAGACCAATCTCAATGTTCTGATTTGTGACAGACCTGCTCTTAGAATGCTAAAACAGCAACACAAAAAACCACTAAATTACTCACTACTCCCTCAATACTCACCCAAAATGCAAAAGACTTAATGCAAAGTGCTCCTAGGATGAAGGCGCCCAAGAATGAACCATAAAACTGACTCAAAAGCTGATATTTATTTTTTGCACAAACTCCAAGAGAACCCCAAATGGTACGGCCTTTAGTGAGGGGTGATTTCTTTCCATAAAATTCAATTCTTCATAAAATCTGAAACTTAGCAAGTAAGGTCGCCCTTGTTAGAGAAATGCAATGAGACAATACCCAGAAGGAGATTAATTTTATTTTCTGATATATGAATGAAACTACAGATTCAACCTTGATATCAGCAACTCCAGAAAATGATATGAAATGCAATAAACCGAACTACAAAAGCAAAACCAAAGCTACAATGCAAACCTCACTACAAAATCCTCTCAACAACAAGCAAACTTCTCCACTAGATGCTATCTCTCAAGCACGAAGTCGAGCCAAGGCTAGGAGGCATTCATTCCTCGAAGCAATTCTAGCACCATTTCGGTAGCATAACAATATTCAAGACATAAGATGATGAAATGAAGACCCAAGGCTCCCTTCTATAACTTTGAGAAGACACCTCTAGATGCTTCCAGAAGGTGCGCCCATTCCTCAAGATGCTTTTAGGTTTTGACTTGACCATTGACCAAGCTTCAAGGTGGCGTCCCATTTCAAGAAGGATATAAATCATTTTTAAATAAAATAACAAGCTCTCCAAAGTTGGCGTCCCACCTCCAAGAGCAATTTTGACCTTAGAATTATTAAAACTTTCCCTGATGATGCGTCCACCCATGAGGTCCCCCTTTTCAAAACAACTTAAAGTCATGAAGCTAGGCCAAGGGGTTATATCATTAAAATATAACATTATTTTAATTAAAATACTTATCTCTCCAGAAAATGCATCAAAAGGCCAAAACAACCATATCAATTGAACTGACTACAAAGGGAAGCGAACTGAACTAAAGCCAACAGGACCATTGCCAGAAATAGAACTTACTAAAAATAGTAAATTCGGAAAGTTGCTCTGATCAAAGTGTATGCGATACCATTGTGAAGCTTTCTGAAAACCCAAAAAGAATCCGGAATCCAAAATCCCAAACTCCGAGATGTAGCTGTCATAACTTACTAAAAATAGTAAGTCCGGGATGGTTGCTTGACGCAGTTGCAAGTCATACCTCTGTGAAGCTCTCTGAAATTTCCAGAAGGAATTCAGAATCCAAACAACCAAACTCCAACATACAGACCCCTGAATCTTCAAAAGAACCCATCAAACAGCCGGAAACCCTAATTCTGCCACTGACTAGCCGACAGCACACCGGGAATAGGCTATCACTCATTGAAAAGTGCAGTGCTAAAAATGGGGACATTACAATCCCATACCTTTAGTTTAGCATTAATAATTTCTCTTTCACCATAACTTAGCCTAGTTTCTTTCAACATGTACATGTCTGAATTCTAAGAGTCCATTTGGTGCTTGACCAAGCGCTATGTTAGGGGTGTTTAAACCCCTAACATTCCATGAAGAAATCTTCATTACTTTTTAGGAAGGGTTTTCCCCTTCCCAAATCTCAACATTCTACACATTTTCATTTGGCCTTCAGTATCCCCATCTTGACAAAGTTTTTCTTTGTTGGTTTTGTGCCCTTTCTTCTTCTTGTCTCCACAATCTGGACTGTCTTTTGATACCTCGGTTTGGCGCAACCCTAAGTCACTTTGTTCCTCAACAATTGGGTTGGAGATTAGGGGTGGCTCTATTTCTTCTACTGCTACAATCTCCCCTTCCTCCAAGAAAATGATTGAATTGTCCTTTGTATCCTTGGATTCAATAATTGGGGCATCTTTCAAAGGGAAATCTTTGCCTTATCTAGTATAGTCACATCAAGAGATCTATTTCTGTTTGTAATTCCAAATAGTGCACATGCCACATCAAATCTGTTGGCGTTCTTATCAAAATCTAGATTTGCAATCATTTGTAGATTTGTAGGAAGCAATATTTTCCTATTCTCTAGTTGAAAATTAGTGTCACTTGGAGGACCATTTTCAGATGCCTCCCCCTTGCAAAAGAAAGGGGAGGGCTGCAAAATATCTTTTCCTTGTGAGATTTCTATTTGAAATACTAGTCCGGGGTTTTTCCAATTTGTTGTTGAATGCCAACTAGTCGAACAATGTTTGCATATGATTGGGGTCGTTTCCACCTCCAAATGCCCAAATCCAATCTGAGCTCTAGTTCTTTTGGTGGGGGGTGAAGTTAGGTCAACAACAATACATTTCCTAGCTTACATTCCAAAATCCCCATTGAATATTTATTCATCTAGTTTGATAAAGGTTCCCGGTTCTTCACAAATGATTCATAGGGTTTCTCCATTCCAATACTTTGACAGAAGATTGTAGAGCCTTACCCACATCAGAGTTTTGCCTATTTTGTGAATGACTGGATTAAAATTTGGAACCCAATCGGCTGTATAAAAGCCAATTTTGTCCATCATCAAGGGTTTGTGATTGAGAATCTCCTTCAATTCTTCCATGGGGCATTCAACCAAGAAGAAACCTTTGGGAAGCGATTTAAGCAATTTAATCTTAGTCTTTGGCCCCCATGTTTATGTGCACCATTTTTGAAGCTTTTCCCTAGCGGGCCACTCCCTAGCCCATTTCATGAAAAAGACACATTCCCTAAGATAGGCAATAGAGGAAGAAAGTTTGCCTGAATTCAAAAAGAGGGATTTGCAGCTTAGTGACTATTTTTTTTGTTGGAGAGGAATTCAATTCGCTCATGTAGCAATTTCCGAAATTTTGGAATCTAGACACCTCTACTTCAAATTGACCAAGATTTTGTTTCTCGAGTTTGCATCACTTTTTCACCTCAAATTATGTTGGTCGTTCCGCTCCGGGCTTCTATCTGACTTAGTGGAATTCCTTGCCCTCTTTGGGGGAGGAAAGTTTTTACAACAGAAATTATTTGTGGATTTTCAGTTGCGAGACATTTTTTTTTCTTTTTATTGAAAAATCTTCTCACTATTAAGTGCCTAACTTTTTAGTATATTTTGTAATGCCCCCAGTTGGGAACCTTGAAATTTATGCAATATTTTTTGTAGTTTATGTTTATGGAAAATTGGAAACAAGCGCTCAAACATGTAACTAAACCCTACACTAGTTAGATCAGTAATAACAAGTTTCAGAATTTGATTTTATCATTCATTTATTAAATTAACGGTAAACAACTAGCCAATCCAATAATAAATGATGCTGAATTATTAATAGAAACTTTCAGATCTGAGTGTTAGTCCAAATAATTAATGATAATAGCTAAAAGTATCAGAAACAAACCCTTAAATGGTGAATGAGAGGTCAGCATTAATTCATTTATCATTGGAATTAAGCCCTTCATCCACACATAATGGATCAGCAATAAATCGGTTTTAGATTGCAAATAACAACAGTCCACTTACACCTTGCCAAATAACTGTATGGATGGATGGAAGACCTCAAAGGGGTGGCGCAAGACTGAAATACAGATCTGAAATGAATATAAATGATGGTGCAGGCTGGGAGTAGGGTAATAACAATCATAACATGCTGGAAAATGTATGGTACAGGACTGCAATGTTGGTGTCTATGAAAACCCTGTATGGTGGCGGCTGTAGTGGCATAAACCCTGCCAAATCTGCTGGCAAGCACTGAGAGCAGAAAGCATAAACTAGGCGCAGCTGTATATGATCCCCGAATTCTGATAAAAATGGATTATACGTTGATTTGCTTGTAAATATAAATTGCTTCAGTTGGAATAAATAGCAATGATAAGCTCAAATGTGATCACTAAATAGAATCGCTACCAATTGGACAAGAGGGTTTTTGTCCTCAAATCCACAATGGAAATCAAGAGGATTTTTGTACTCTAGATTTCACACACCAAGGGTTTTTGTACTCTAGATTTTGCACACCAAGGGATTTTCATCCTTTAATGCTCAAATTCAAAAATTGAACAATGATAAAACGGATACCTTGCTTTGAGCACTTGCCTTTCCTTTATAGGTGCACCCTTTTGGGGCCTTAATAAATTTCACTTTTTTCCTCTAAGAATTTAAAAAATATTTCTTAAATAAAGTATTACATAGGCCTTATAATGTCTCATTTAGATGGCCATTCCAATAATATCATTTAAATTTCCCTTTTGAAAAAATGAGTGGGCCCAACTTACAATGCCATTATTAAATTATTTCCCTTATTGTGCACCTTAGCCTATGAAAAATAAGAATAGTGTGATGAACCCTGTTGGCTCACAACTCAAACCCCAGTATTTTCTTAAATCTTATTGTGTTCTTTTAGTTTTTTAAGAGAAAGTTTGTAGACAGAAGAGAAGGGGCGCATCATATAAAAGCTCATAAACTGAGAAACTGAGCTATTTTCTACATAATGGAAATGCAGAAGATATTATTTAACAGTAACAAATAGATCACAAGTGATAAACATACCAGAATGCTTCCAGATTATTTATTTAAAAAGACAAGTCAACTTGCCAGCCAAGAATGGTGAAATCTGACAAATATGGACGCCTAGCCTCTAGATCTGAGTTCTCCCTCTTCGAAACAGGATACAAGCTCTTGAGAAAGGTAGACGCCAAGAATGGAACACAAAAAGAAGCCAAGAGAAAGGCGTTTTAGCAAGTTACTTCACATGCCTCCTTTAAATGGCACATTTCCCAATGTAATAGTACAGCCCAAGTAAAATGCTGAGGAGCCAAAGCTGGAAGCTGTTGAATTGCTGAAGAGGACGCCTCAAGTGCAGAAACCCCCTTCCTTATTGCAAACATGTAAAAACTGAATAATGAAACTCTGATTGTAGCATGTAGAACCTCTGAATGAAGCCCTCACAGTTGCACTAATTCGACTGGTCTCTCATAGTCTAAAAAATGCTCAACATCGAAGAGATCTCATTCTCCAATGGAAGATTTGCTCAAACCCTGATCATAGAGGAAAGCACAGAAGAAAACCCAAAGGAAAAGTCGAAATAATCATGAATAGAGTTTCTCATTGCCAAAACGCCTTATATCCCAAAAGGCACGACTTTCAAGAAAGTGACGCCACTTGCAATCATTTAAATATTTTAAATTATATTTAAATCACTTTTCAATAGTTTCAAGTTAAATACTTGGGCGCCCACTTCTATGCATAAGTGATTTAATTTTAAATCACGTTTATGAAATATTTAAGTGATGTAATATGTATAAAGTCAATTTGACTTTATAATAAAGCATTAAGTTAAATAATTAACTCAAATCACTTAAAAATCCATAACTCTCTCAAAACTCCATATAATTTTGTGCCGTCAGAAGTTGTCAACCCTTGAACTACCAATGCCTGCTCTAAGCCAATCACTGAGCTCTGAAAATGAGAACGACAAAACTCCTCCAAAAAATGCCACTGACCCTCTAACCAATCCAGTTAGCCCACAAGGGTCCAAGAAATAAGCTAACACACTGTTCCCAAGAACTGACTAAAATGGGGACATTACAAATAGGCTACAGGCCTTGATTAATTTCTTCATTCCTAAGAAGGGAACATGACACATTTGTCACTTTAAAAAATTAAAAAAGATTGTATATTTGCAATTATAAAAGTGGAAGAAGATTCTCACCCTTAGGCGCCTAACTTTTTCTTTTGGGTATATTTACTACTTGTCATGTCCCCTTCTCAGTGACATCTCTCGGAGTACAGGATTAGCCTATCATACGACCCTCGTAGGCTGATAGACTGGATAGAGGGTCACGTTGGAGCTTGGCTCAGCTTCAGTTGGCAGTTCTTGATCAGTTGGCTTTCGTTTGGGCTCATTCGGAGACTTCTTGCAGAAGTTGCTATTTTTAGCAGTTCTTGGCAGTCAACGTGGGACCCCTGCTATTTTTAGCAGTATAGATTTGGCAGTGTTCAGAATCACCTCAGTGTTCGTCAGCTTCAGACGAATCAGGCGTCGGATGTATAACGAGAGAGATATTAATATTTAATTGAATTAATTAAATATTAATTATATGGAGATTATAAAATAAAGTTATAAATTTATAATATTTAATTATAACTTAAGTGATTTAAGTTGAGGGGTCGCCCATCATCAGGAAGGGGCCAATTCATTGATTATATTTTATTATAAAATTTGGCTGAGACTATTGAAATATTAAATGCAAAAGAAGTTCTAATTATTTAATATTCCCTATTTTTGAGGAAATCGCACTTTTGAGGGATATAGTGCATTTGCATTGGATTTTGAGCCATTATGTGATTATTGATTTTGGAAATTGGTCAAGTTTTGTCTGAGCAAGAAGCTTTAGGGTTTCAGTCTCGAATTCCTTGGGGAACGAGCCATCTCCATTGGAAGCAGTTTAGAGGGTGTGGAATATCACCTGATCTATTGCCAGCACAGAGGTTTCTTCATCCAGAGGAAATCATTGAACTTCACATATCATTCTTTATTCGGAGGTCCTCAGAGAGATATTCTTTCAGGGGAGTTTTTAACAGTTAGGCGCATCTATCTTGAGATCAGGGAACACAGAGAAAGTCCGTACATTTATTTAATGCTGTTGCTGCTTCAGCCGTACCTTTGTACAGCAGGCCGTACCATCTTAAGGAGCCGTACTTCTTCCATCAAGAGAAACGCCTTCCCTTTTGACTTCTAGTTTGCATCATTGAGGGCACTAGGGTACCAGAAGACATTTGAGATTGCCAGACAGGAGAAGGGCAAATTTCATACAGCCGTACCATTTCAAGCTATTTACCAGCAAGCTGCAAACATCAGGTTTTCAATAAAAATCATTGTTCTTTATATTGCATGTTAATGGATCTTATATGTAACTGTCTCAGAAGATTTATATAAAGACTGGCGTCCATATTAGCCATTGATTTCATCATTTTCAAAGTAGATTTATTTGTATTGAATTTATTTTCAATTCTTGCAAAAATCGCAATCTTTCATTCATTGCAAAAAAACACCAAAAAAAAATTAAAACTTCAGAAAAACACAAAAAAACGTCAGATTTGAGAAACAGAGGAAACAAGGGTTTCTACACTACTTCAAATATTTAAAAACAAATTTTCTATACTTGCCACTTTAAAATTTGAGAAAGCTTCTCACTCTCAAGTGCCTAACTTTCTTTGCCACTTTAAAATCGAAACATGTTGATGTTTGACTTTAAATAGAGCTTCTCACTCCTAACTGTCTAACTTTTTTTGTATATTTGCCACTTTAAAAATAAAAAGCTTCACTCCCAAGTGCCTAACTTTCTTGTATTTTAATTTTTAAAAATTGAAATTGTTCCTATATTTTGAACTTTGTCACTATCTTGTTAAGCTTCAATACAATACAAAAAAGCAGAGCTTCTCCCTTCTAGCTGCCTAGCTTTCTTTATATATTTCTTCTTGATTTGTTGGTTCACAACTTGTTCATCATTTTAATCAGTGAAACAACAAAGCGAGCCACTTTATTATATTAACTTTGAAATAGCATACAAACATTGTGCCTCTATGCGTCTCTATGTTGTTTGTCCATTTGACAATACTACAGCCCACCAAATGGTTATAATCTAGTATAGCCTTAATGTTCTAAGAGATTTGTAGATGGGACTATCATTTTTGAGTTGTTGGTCCATAAAAGTGTAATCTCCCCAATCAAGAACCTGGGAAAATATGCAAATTTATAGTGTTTTATGTTTATGAAAATTGAAAAATGAATATGAAAGTATGTTACTAAACCCTACCGCTACTGTTCATCAACAATAATAAACTTTCAGAATTAATTATAAACCCTCATACATCACAAATCTAGTAAATTAATAATGCAAAATAGATATAGAAACCCTTACAAATCATTTATGATGGTAGATCTGATCTTTTTTGGCAGCAATTAATGAAGACAACAATGTATAATCAGTAAACCAAGAATTTATGACAGCAATAAATAGATCTGAAAATCGGATGCTAAAATATAAGTTTATTCCAAGCAAAATTGTACTGTCTACTTTTGTGGAGTAGTTGGAAATGAGAAAAATTAGCCTATTTTATTCCTGTAGGTTAATTTCAGGCATTATCAAGGAATAAATTAATTAATTAAGTAAAGTTGTCCAATAAAACAAATTTTATGAATGACTTCAATTATTTTTATAAAGTGACTTAAGTGATTTAAAAAGATAAAATATTAAAAGTCACTTTATAAAGGTGCTTTAATGAAATATTTTAAGTGGGAAATTAAAAAGGTTCCTTTGGGAAAACATAAAAGAGAATTTGGGAGCTCATTTGCTAATGTTTTTTTTATCTTTCTCTATTGTGGAATTGGAGCTTCTTGTTGGAGCAGAACCCTAGGACAACAATTTTGGTGGTGAGATATCTTCCCTAGCTGGTTGCAAGTAGAATCACATTGGTTTCATGCAGGTGGATAGTGATTGCATAATTTGTGAAGTCTTCTAGGCAAGAAAAATTATCTCGGATATTTATAGGAAAGGTGAAATATCAAAAATTAGTGTGTTGTGAATGTGAGTGAAGAAACGAAAAATTTGGTAGAAGAGGTTGAATGCATACAATTAATTTTGAGCTACCTATTCCCTAGCCATTCCATATTACAATACCATAAGCTATCGTTCAAATGAATTGCATATCTTTGGAGGGGTCAATATAATTGTTGGAAGGCTTTTCTTGGCCTTATTTACTCAGCCGATGCCTATGGGTTTCCTAAAACCCCACGCCACCTCTTAGAAAGGTTGCACTACACAAGGGAAGGAGCCATACAAATCTAAAGGAGGTTGAGCCACTTTTTGGGAGTGAAAGAGAAGTGACGTGGCAGAAAAAGGGGATTCAAATGGAAATCAAATCTTCTAGCATGGAAATAAGGAGAAATCTATTGCCTTAAGGAAAATTATTCCTAGCCGCCACCCTAAAAGGGAATTGCTTCAAACCTTCAGCTATCGTACATGATCAAGGGGGGCGTACCTTAGAAGATTGGAACTATGGAAATGAAATGAAATGAAATATTTTAATAATGTCCACAAGGCCACAAAAGCCTATGGGACCCTGGAAGAGCACAAGATCGCTAGCAAAGAGAAAGACCCTAAATAGTTTGAGATCTTCGCTCAAGATTAGCTCTCCGATAGTGGATTTTGATGATGTAGTTTGTCGTTTTGACCAACCTTGCCTGCTCAAATAGGGTACTTAAGTTATCAACTTGTAAGGTGTCCCCATAACTGACTTGAATATCTTAATAGCTTAGCACTCCATAACGAAGTGCCATTCTATCTCCACCATTCCTTTGTCACAAAATCGGAAAATTCTTTTTTCCCACTCTTCTTTAGGTACCACCCATTTGCCCGTTTCACATCTAAGACGATGTGAGCTAGTGCAAAGTTGGGCTATCAACATCTTTTCTCTCCATTTAATATTCACTTCTATATCTAGGCTTTTTCTTCATGGTCCCCCTTGGGGTTAAATTGTTTGATATAGTACTCTTTTTTTCGCCTTGATTGTTTTGTCCATATAGCATTTTTTAATTTTTGTTTCACATATTTTTTTATTTCTTCATTTGTGCTTGGGAAATCATGCATATTCACACCCCACTTTTCCATCCATGTTTTGTTTTGTTTCATCCATGTATTCTTTCTTCTATCCAACTCTTCTTCCACAATTATCTTAGGCCAACGACGGTTCTCCATATTTTGGACCTTTTGTAGCTAACTTAGTAATCAAATCATCATTGAAGCTTCCAAGGGGAAGGTACCTGTCTCCGCCAATAAAATCTCATAAGGGATTGCAATTTTGAGTTTAAGGCTGCTCTCAATTAGGTGCTTTTCAGTTCTTTCCACTTGCCTCCATTTCTGATTTGACATGTTGCTTCCCCAAATTTCACACCCATAGAGAACCATTGGGGTCGCAAGTAA
The DNA here is from genome assembly GCA_007258455.2 of Sequoia sempervirens. NCBI lineage: Eukaryota > Viridiplantae > Streptophyta > Pinopsida > Cupressales > Cupressaceae > Sequoia > Sequoia sempervirens. The sequence goes on from VDFB02391518.1 coordinate 241,162, forward strand.
GCCAAACAGCGTTCTCTTGGTTTTCCAATCCCATAATTCAGCATTTCTGCATCTATTTTGAAGAGAGTAGAGTGCTTTCCAACCCCTTTGAATTCTTTTTTCTCTACAAGTTTCCCAACCGAGCTTGTTGTGAAAATCAAGCCCAAGGTATTTGTATTCGTCCACAATTTCCAGCGCTCTTCCTTCAAATAAAATAAAATAACAGTTGGCAATTTATGATTTTTCGAAGTCAAAGATAGTCTTGAATATTAAATTCCTTCATTGTCATAATCTGATTCTATAAGTTCTGAATTGAATGTTCTATAGCAGCAATGCAATAATCTGTTATTCTAATTTAAGCATTACAATGAGGTCAATGAAGTTATTATGATTTTATCATTGTGGCATATTGATATATATTTTATCAAACTGTTGGCGTAAAATCTAACACCTCTGGAGTGCAGGTTTGTACGGACAGCTATGTACACTACGCAATGAGTGCTCTTCAAATTAGGAGGGGAAGCTCCCTCGTTGTGCTGGAATGCATGAAAAGAGAAGTAATCTAAGTCCTATCTTTTTGTTCTCAGCTGGAAGAGGCACAAGGTTAAGAAAACCAAGAACGTTGCAGCTAAGGATTTTCTGGTTTCGCAGATCATTAACTACAACTAAGCTAACTATTTTAAATCTATCCAGTTTCCTCAAGAAAACAGAGCATGAGGAAATGGAGCAGGGATTGACTATCGGACGATAAACGAGTTTAGACTCTCTACTTGAAGGCAAGGTGGCACAACTATCATCTCAATCTAAACAAGCTTATTGGGCACAACAGATTTAAGAATTTACTAAGACGATCTTACGAAACCCTAGGTGGTATAACACTTGATCGAATCAGCAAAGCCTTCACAAAACAGCCTTTATCTTTATAATCTCACGAAACCCTAGGTGGTATAACCTTCAATTATATTGATAAAGATTCACAAAACAGATTTATCGCTGCAACTTCTCGAAACCCTAGGTGGTATAACGATCGATCACAATGGTAAATTAACACAAAACAGCCTTATCACCTTAATCTTTTGGAACCCTAGGTGGTATAACAATTGATTTCAATGATAAAGATGTTCAAACAGATATATCTAATCTATGGAAAGAATTCAGCATCACAATCTTTCGAAACCCTAGGTGGTATAACAATCAATTGCAATATTGAAGACACATGAACAAATACGAAAAAGAGTAATATTGAGGGCAAGGTGGGCACAGCATATATTCCTCTCTCAAGCAAAAGTTATTTACAAATGAGCGTAAGCTCTTATTTATATACATCAAGGTGTAGGGAACCCTAAAATCACCTTGTGTTATCTATAGTTCCTGCAATGCATGCAAGCAATGCGCCCAACCCTAATTAAGCAAACTATACAGTTAACTGGGCAACTACCCTCAGTTTAACTGAAACATCTAATCTAAAAATGGACAATTGTGCGAGCATGCACGTCCTTATTGAAAACAAGTTAACTGGAAGACTACCATCAGTTAACGAAAAACCCTAAAAGAAACTCCAAGTGAACAAGATGAATCTCAGAATAGATATGCATGAGGTGAGACAGCCAGTTAACTTGAAAGGGTAACGCCAAGTTAACTCCTGTGTATAATGTCTATCCTGAGAGGTGAGAAACTGAAGTCTACTGGTCGTGATCTCGAGCAACCAATCCCTCAACGAGGCTGTCAACTGCATCAGCATCTGAATGTCAGCAACTTGAGCAATCTTTGCAATCTTTGCACACTCAACCAGCATTTCACTGACTGGCAACTTTGGCGGCTCCGTAACTGAAGTGTTTAGCCAACATCTCTTCTACAGCTTGATACAAATCAGTCTCAGCTTTTCTGATGAAGTCATGAATTAAAACCGATTTGGTCTTGAACTCAGTCTGTCTGTATTGTACTCTGAAAAACTCGCCTGTTGACTGTGAACACGGCTATATTCTGACAACTTTTCTGGAAAGCTAAAAATAGCCTGCTGAGGGTAAAAATAGCCTATCGAAGCGCAATTTT